>PVKM010027519.1:0-18748 GCA_004027735.1 Carollia perspicillata
GAGTCCCACCGACCTGGACTAGGCAGAGCCAATCCAGCCTGAGCGGAAAAGCGACTCAGAGGCTGTGAGGCCACCTCCACTTCACACTTGGGGAAACTGAGGCCCAAGAGGGGATGAATGACCCAATCAAAGCCAGCAGGCTGTGGGTGGCCGAGCGGCGTGGCCCTCCTGACACCCCCCACCTGTGTGTGGGATTTCTTTCAGGCCACGTACATATTCCAGAATAGTGGGAAAGTTCCATGTCTACTCATCCAAACAGGAAGGTCGAGAGGGCCCCGAAGCTTCCTCCCAGTGTGCATTTGGCGGGTGAGGGGACACGCCCCGCCTCTCTGTTCCTTTACTCCAGATTTCTGTTCTGAAATTCAGACCCTCCCCTTGCCTTGCCAGAGTCCCCCAAAATAAGCCCCATGTCCAAATCCTGTCCGTGAGGAAAGGTGTCAAGTCCCAACTTATGAAACCCCATTTCACAGAAGTGGGCATTGTGGGAAATTTGCAGGAACGCATTTACTGAAGTAATTATTTTCTTAAAAATGATAATTTGCCCGATGTGCCCTGAAAATTGTATTACAAATATCCATGATGAAGTAGGTAATTAGCAATAGATAGTCTCTTTCTGCAAGCCTAGGACTAGGAAATTTTCATGGGCTGTTCTTTTAGACAAACACTCCACAAACTATCGTCTTTTTATTCATTGAAAGCTTTCATTTGCAGAGTTGAATACCTCAAACCTGGAACTTCTAAAACAAACTATCAACCTCCATATACACCCTCTGGGTGAAGTTGTCCATAAATACCTGTGCACTGCCACACACGAGACACAAAACCATTAACTTCTAGAGCAGTGCTGTGTTTTAGCCGGGTGCGTGTGCACCCGCACCTGTCTACACACGACATGGTTCTGGCTGTAGGGTTTTTGTTTTGTTTTTACAAGTCTCTCAGGCGAGCCTCCCACGTGGCTTTGAGAGAGGAAAGAAAACATGTTCTTTGTTTCTCAGCTCCTGCAGTTTTATATGATTCTCATCCTCCCTTCCCCTCCCCCCTTCCCCTGGGAAAAGACTTGGCTCTTAAGTGACCGCTAGCTGTTTTCACGATTAACCCAGGCACTCGCTGTTAACCTGCATTTAGGGTTACCGATAGCACGTGGTGCAAGGATGTTTCATCAGTTGCCAGAGCAAATGCCCAGTGTGCCAGCTTCCCAGCAGCTTGTGTCCCCGATAAGCGTCACCGTGGGCCCACTGGTGCTGCCTGCCTCAGCCATTCCACACACACTGAGGAGTATCTACCCTACGCAAGGTGTGGCCACTGCGGCTTTGGGGGTCGCCTACGTGGTTCAGGACACAACAACTCCCCCTTTCTACCCCTTCTATTTGCAGACATGAAGGGTTGCAAGCACAGCACCAGCTTCCTCTGAGGGTGCTCAGCAGAGAAGAAAAGCAAACGGCCACCAGGGTCCTGGCTGCGACGACTAGGACAGGGAAAGAAGGCAGCATGGGATGGACCTGGGGTGAGAGGGGTCTATAAAGGGGACTGGTGTCTCCTGGTACCGAGGTCACTGAACTGCAAGACAGACAGGTTCTGGCTGTACTAGATGAGCTGGGGTGGGGGCCGAGAGATTGTCTTTCTCTCAAGAGTAAATTCAGATGCCTGTCATCCATGCAAAGCAAAGGTGCAGGGTTGGTGGGAGGCCGGTGAGAAGGACTCTTCCAGAATCTCGGAAGAAGGAAGTTGCCTACATTTTAGGTCACCTAGATGGGAGCTTCTCACAGTCAGAAAGACTGAGTGAGCCCTGGACACTCCCTCATTGGACCCCCAGGACCACCAAGCCCTCTATTCTGTAGAGATAATCAAGTTACTCTACTACTTTCTGGGGACCAAACTCTACAATTTAAACCATGAGCAGAAAAAATGTGAAGTTCACCAAAACGATGTTTAATAGACACACTCCTCTGGGTTTGTATCTCCCCCACCTGCAATGACTAGCTTCATCGGAGAACTTCACATGCAACTGTAAACCCGGAAAACTAAGAAGAAAATAAGAAAATAGTGAAGCACAAGGAGAAGCACAGGGGTCTAGCCCAGGTTCCAGTGCTAGCGATGACTTGACATGGCAGGTGTCCCTCACCTGCTCTGAGCTGGAAGGAAGAACAGCTTTTGCCGTAGCCATCCCCTCAGACCTGGGGCCGGGCGGGAGATGAGGCTGGTTGCCCCTCCTGCTCTGGCTACCGCAGGGTGGTGAAAAGGCCTATTATCAAAGGTATGAAGGGCAAAGAGGGGTAACACACTGTATCCTTAAACCCGGAACGCACTTAAGGATACAGTCATATCACTGATAACATCTGTTTCGTATCATCGATAACATCTGTTGTTCTGGAGCGGGTGAGCCTTGCAGTGGAAGCATTTTAAGTAGCAGAGGGGTACCGGGCACTGCACAACCTAGAGAGAGCCTCCATTTTCTCTCCTGTGAAACCTCGGGGGGTTGGTGATCACTAGGTGATCTCAGTGTTGGCCTGGATACTAGTTGGCTGACTCTCTGAGACAAGAACTAGTGGAAGGTTAGTAACCAACGAACGCTAGGCTGCTTGGTCACGGGACCAGGTTGTTGAAGAGGGTCCTCGCTTTCTGAGCAGAGCCCGGCTGCCTCATGCAATGTTTCTGGAGCCAAATTTCAAATACGTGGTCGTTCCTGGGCAACCGTGAGCAACGTTCTTAAGTTACCTCTCGAGGCGACTTTTTAAAATCTAGAAAGTGCTACAGGAAAATCAACAAGTCTAGAGTGAAAGCAGCACTCATTCGCCACGGTATCTGGCATCAAGAACTTATCTGGCATCAAGATGCCACGGTATCTCCTGTGTTTAGCGCGGTGCCTGCCGCAAAGCAGGCGCTCGACTCCTTCCTGTGTGAATGAGCAGTGTCCAGCACCCGTCACCTCTCTGACCCCTCGAAATGTACAGGTGCAGCCGAATACGCAGAAAGCATCCAACTGCGCCCCCAAACAGCACTGGTTTTTAACCCCTGGCCTTTCCCACAACCACGAACACACTCCTAGCCACCCAAAGTGAGTGTCGGGTTGAGAATCAGCCAGATGTGCTTGTGAAGCCAAGTTCTGCCCCTTCCTTGCTATGTTTCCCACACCTCTCTGAGTTTCGGCGTCTCGTCCACTAACTACAAATAATCAGGCCTCTCTCAGGAGAGAAGCGACGGTAAGGGCCTCCTGGGGGCACTGGGCGGAGTGTGTAAGGGAATCCCTGCAGTGCTGAGGAGCTGCTGGCTCTTTGCACACGCGTGGTGCACGCAGTGAGAGCCACTCGTGGTGCTCAGCATCGCTAGTGCTTGGCGGTAGTTAGGGGCTCATTAAATGTTAAGTTTCTTGACGCCAGACTAGATGCGTGACGTAAAACCAAGGTGCGATGCTGTTCTGCAGCACCTGAGAAAGGTGACACGCTGCAATAAAAATCCCCTTTTTGCCCTGGCTGGTGTAGCTCAGTGGATTGAGCACGGGCCTGTGAATCAAAGGATCGAAGTTCAATTCCCAGTCCGGGCACATGCCTGGGTTGCAGGCCAGTTCCCAGCAGGGGACCCAGGAGAGGCAACCATACATTGATGTTTCTCTCTCTCTCCTTCCCTTCCCCTCTAAAGATAAAGAAATAAAAACTTTAAAAAATTATTTAAAAAATCCCCTTTTCAAGTTTGGTGGTGTTCCAGACCACTAGCACCTCTCCTCTACTTACCACTGGGCAGGGCAGTTGAGGGCCACTCATATAACTTAGTCGGTGCCTCTTCCAGAGGGTCCTCAGAGCCAAAAATGGCGCTGGGTTGAGTTCAGGTCTGGGCTTTGTCACTGATGCTTGTTCCTCACTGACTCTCAGCGAGGCCGACAGGAGCAACGCCCTGCTGGAGCAGCACAGCCAGCCCAGGGCTTCACTGGACAGAGACAGGTACAACTTGCCAGGCACTCACGTGCTTCCCCGCCTTTCCCAGGCTCCTTGCAGGAAGGCAGGCTTGTGTGTGCAGAAGTGACACCTTCAAGGAGCGCATTGGTGAACCTTTGATTTTCTTTCCCCCTGCTCTAGCAGCCCGAAATTGTTTCAAAGGATGTGGATACCAAAGGTAGGCCTCTTGGATCCCTAAGTCACAGCTTGGACGAAGGCCACCCTGAAGAGCTGCTGTCCTTCAGGGCACTTGGTGAGAGAGAGAAATAAGCCTTGCTTTGGTAAAACCACTAGGATGTTGGGGTTTTCTTGTCACTGCATCATAGCTTAGCCTAACCTGACCACTCAGATATCTTATTTAGTGTCTATTCCAGAGGGTTCTTGTGTGTTTGTCAAAGAATGGCCAGTTTTTCTCTATTACTTTACACACACACGCACGTGCGTGCACACACTCACACATACTACATTGAAATCTCAAGGAGACTGTTTTTCCTACCACACAAGATGGCCCAGCCTTAGCCACTGTGGCTCAGTTGGCTGGGCATCATCCCACAAACTGAAAAGTCATCAGTTTGATTCCCAGGTAGGGCACAGGCCTGGGTTGCGGGCTTGGTCCCAGTTGGGGCTCATATGGAAGGTGACCGGCTGATGTTTCTCCCTCACATCATTGTTTCTCCCCCTCTTTCTCCCTCCCTCCCCTCCAAAAAAATATGGCCCAGAAAGATGATTACGATTCAATAAATTTGGCCATCTCTCTTGTGACGTGTATTTCTTTTCTTCTTCCCTTCCCAGGGGGAAGGGGGAGATTGATGACAAATCTGCAAGAGGACAAAATGGCATGAGAGACTTCATGAGTGCCAAGAAACACCTTCTAAGGTGTTTCTTTCTAAGGGAAAGGAAAAAACTGCTCTTGCCACTAATTCTAGTCGTGTGGCCTTTCACATTCAAAACCTTGAACTCTGGAGGGGCATACAGAGCCAGTGTCTCTGTGCCCTGCTGGCTTAGGAACTTGACACAGACTCTTAGTGCCCTCCACCTAACACTCCAACACTGGGGAGTCGCACATTCTAGGGCATTGGGCCATGCAGACCTGGCTTTCAATCCGAGCCTGGCCGTCTACCGTGTAACTCAGGCAAGTGAACTGCTTGAGGCCTTCATTTCCTTATATATAAAATGGATACGAAAATCTCTCCCAAGCAGGGTGGTTGAGAGAACGAAATAAAATACAACAAGGTAGAGTATGCAACACGCTTAGTTCAGAGGTTAGCATATAGCAGGCATCGTTCCTTTCCTTCCTCCCTACCAGCTTCAGAGTTCGGTCTAAAGTTCAGGCACAGTCAAAAGTTAGTTTAATATTGGAGGTAGTGGTTAGACCCTGCAACAACACCTGTGATATTGCTCCAGGGGCCAAACTGGAAGGGGAAGTCAAAGGGTAAAGTCAAGGCGGAGGGAGGAAGTGGACCCAGGTTGTACACAAAGGCCAGAGGTCCAGACCATGCAGCAGAGCTGGGTCAGGGAGGCACACAGTTTGGAGGCTTGGCTAAGAGACTCTGAACCTGGAACAAAGCCAGCCTAAGACCGGAAGTTTCCTTGGCTGCTTCCTGTTACACAAGGGTCCCGTGACTTTTCTCTCAGGTGGCAGCAAGTACCTGCCACAAGGGGCAGCAGTGAGCAGCACAGCTTGCTGCCCCGACTTGGGCAGACCTGTAGGATAGGCTCTGGTGAATCAGCCAATCACTTGAGAGACATTCGTTCCCAACCTGCGCAGTGGGCGGGCCCTGTGCTGGGAACATGGAGACAAAAAGAGGACACGCTCTCTTGGGGTGGGTGGGTGGCACATAGTTTTTCAGGGACACAGATGTGCAAACAGATTAAAGTCCACGTCCTGAGTTTCTAAGGGTTTATTTCCAGGGCACGCCAGTCTCTTAGAAGAGAGGGCGAGTATCTCTGTGGCAGGAATGAGGAGGTTTCGCTAAGTTCGGGAGAGGAGACTTTCCAGAGAGAGGGGCCTATGACTGGAAAGGAATGAAAGGGACAGAGGGTGGCAGTGGGGCATGGGGATCGGTCCTGTGTAGCCAGAGTGTGGGAACATGGCGGAGGTGGGAGTGGTTATAGCACAGCGCGTCTGGTCGTAGAGGCTAGCTCCTGAAGAGCTGCCATGCCAGGGTGAGGGTTTAGGGCCGGATCCTATGGGCTGGGAGGTACCAAGTGGCAGCCCTCAGAATGGATGGGAAAGCCCATTTATAAACAATAATTGCTTTGGAATGCCTTTAGACTGGGCATAGGCTTTTGACTTTGACGTATTGCCCAGCACTCCCTACCATCCCGCACCTGACCCCTCACTCTTTTGAGCTACCTGAAAAGCCCCTTTGGGTTTGTGACTTCTGGGCAACCCGGGACCAGGGGAGGTTTTTAGGAGAGCAATGAAACATGGTCGGATTTGGTGTTTCAGGCACACACTCGTCAGCGGAGCTGCAGCAGGGAAAGAATGGTGACAGATGCCACAACATGTATTCCTTCTAACAAGACTTCCTCGTTTCCTCTTGTTGAAAAGAAAGGTGCAAAAAAAAAAAAAAATCAGCTCTGGGAGAATGTCGGTTCACTTTTGGGTAGCAAGGCCCAGCATGATTTCCCCCTCCTATTTCAACACACACAGATTCTCTCCTTTGTTCAGTTCTGCTTATCAATTAAACAAGTATTTATTGAGCAACCACTCAGCCTGAGCTAGGCGTTCAGGTGGTAGAGGGTGAGGGGTGGAGATGTGGGAACCAAAGCGTAAAGCCCCAGTTTCCAGCAAGCCTGAGATCTCATCATGGCACCAAGACACGTGTGAGACCACCGGTGGGCAGCACACAGAGCAGGCTTCCAAGACATGCGGCGACCCTACAGCACAGACATCCCACGTTTGGGTGTGCTAGCAGGTGAGTGCCAGGCTGGCTGGCACCAGCCAGAGGGTCTTAACACCTTCGGTCCTGTGTTGCTGCAAGCAAGCTGCCTACCCCTAAAACACGACCCCCTGAGCTTCTGTTATTAAGCCATGTGCGGAATCTATGTGGTCTTTGGCTGAACTGAGCAAGAAAGCTCCATCATTTCTATCTTTTTTGGTAACAGATACATATCTTCTTTATCCAGAAACCCTGAAGTCCATTCCCCATATCTACCAGGATCAATCAGTGCACCCTCCCCGACCCTGAAAGGCCTGCAGGGGGGTCTGATTCCAACCAAAGCCTCTGACAAGGCCCCTTCTTCCAGCTGAGGGAAACCAGGTAACTGACCAGTTCAGGACAAAGGACCCAAGGCTGCCCCTTCCCTGGCTCACCTGGACCCCCGGTCCCTTAAATCCCTCAGGTACATTCTCACACCTGGGAGCACAGGGATTGCACTCCAGCTTTGGAACCAACAGCTGAAGTGAAGCCGCTGCTGGGTTCCGTGGACGCTCCGTCACTCCCAGGACGGGTTCAGTGTGTGAAGACGGCCTGGGTGGCCAGTTTCCTTTGTCCCAGGCCCTCCTCCTGGCCACTGGGAGATGGCCCCTTTCGTGGGCTCCTAGTCAAAGATGTCCCTCAAACCAGTGACTCAGAGGAAGCCTCTCAGCAGAAATGTGTTAATGTTGACACCAGAGTACCAGCGGCACTTCCAGGGCATTGCCTAGGTGTCAGGAGCTGCGCTAAGTCTCTCACAGGTATTGTCCCTGTACTTTGCACAGCCAGCCACCCTAGGAGCGGGCACTCTGCCTCCCCAAGTCCAGCCAGGCTGCCTGGGTGGGACTAAGACACCAGCGCAGGGGCAGTGGCTTGGTCGCCTTTGTGTCCTTTCCTCCCCACCCCTTCATCCCCCAACACTGAGCACAGTGCCTTATAGACTAGGAGCAGGACAATGGCAAGTCCAGGACAAGAGTGAGGCAAGCCCCTGAAATTTAAGGAGGCACTCCCTCCTGGGTGCTGACTCTGTACTGCATGGGAGCCTGGGAGTGAATACTACCTTAAATTTCGCACACTGGGTGCCACTGTTTGCTTCACCCTAGTCTGGGCCCTGGGTTGTGGACTGGCCAGATAGGTCTGTGTGTGGGGGGGATCCTGCTCCTGTTCTTCAGTCCTGTGGCTGACCTTCCCCATGCTGTGCCTCAGTTTCCTCACCTGGAAAATTGGTCTTACGACAATGAGGAGGGTCAGCGAGAATGCGGAAAAGTCTGAGTCCTCACCCCCCTGGTGGGAAAGGGACAGGGTGCCACAGCTTTGGAAAACAGTTTGGCAGGTCCCCAAAAAGCGACACACAGAGTGACCCAGAAATTCCACCCTGATATCTTCCCAAGAGAAACGAAAACACACACCCACACCAAGACTGTACACAAGGGTTCACTGCAGCATATTGTAACGGCCAAAATGTGGAAATGCTCCAACTGTCTCCTGGTGAATCGATAAGCAAAATGTGCCCCCCGTCTCAAATTCTCACGTTGAAGCCCAAACTCCAATAGCTCAGAATGTAACTATTTGGAAATAAGGTTTTTCACGATGTGATTAAGTTAAAATAAAGCCACTGGGTGGGCCCTAGGCCAACCTGACCTGTGTCTTTATAATAGGAAGAAATTTGGACAAAGACACCAGGGACGGTGTACGTGGAAAAAGGACCATGTGGGAGCACAGAGAGCTTGGCCACCTGTAAACCATGGAGAGAGGCCGCACCACAAATCAAACCTGCTGAAACCTTGATCTAGGGCTTCGGTCTCCAAAACGGCGAGAACACGACTGCCTGTTGTTTAAGACACCCAGCCCCTGGTGTGTTGTAATGGCTGCCCTAGCAGACGGATACATGTGGCGTATCCACACAATGGAAACTTACTTAGCCAGAAAAAGAATGAAATATGGATTCATGAGGCAACACAGATGAACCTATGCTCAGTGAAAGAGGCCAAACAGGAAAGGCCCGTACAATAAAAGCAGATCTATACAGAGAGAAAGTAGATTAGTGGTCGCCCAGGGCTGCAGGGCAGGGGGCTGAACGGAGGGGTGGAAAGTGACTACTAATCATGGGCACAGATTTGGGGATGATGGAGATGTTCCAAAATTAGATTGTGGTGATAGGTGCACAACTCTGAAAACATACTAAAACTTGATGAATTGCACACTTTAAATGGGTGAATTTTAAGGCATGTAAATGACACCTCAAGCTATTTTTTTTTAAATGGGGCCATTGCTTGTACTATGCCAGTGTTGTCTGGCACACGGTTTGTGCCCAATACGTCACGCTTGGTGTTTCTCATTGTGCTCAAACAAATATCTGCTGCTCAATTCAAAGTTGCCTGAAGTGCCTCAAAGTTCCTTTATTTTTAGGGGAACTCGGGGGAAACTAACCCTGGCAGTCACTGGTGATTTTGTGTCCCTAAGTGACCTGTCCCTGACCACATAGGACTCCCCATCAGCTACCTCTGGTGGCAGCCCGCCTGATGTGGATAAAACCGCTCCAGTCTTGGATTCCACGGCCGTAGGTTGGAGCTCTGGCTCTGCCCTTCCCGCGACCTGCTCAGCAGGGGTGCTGTAGAAATGACCTGGGCTATGGTGTGAGGGGCGTGGAGCCTGCACACAGTTGACCTTCATGGAAAATGGGAAAGAAAACCTGTGCATGAGAAAGCCCTATGTCGAGCCCTGAAGACATGCCCATTCTTACTGTTATCCTCAGTGCTGGCTGGTGGCTCGGCCCCCAGTTCTAGTTGGTGGGGGAGCAGCCACAGCCCCCTCGAGGGAGCCCCAGGTGCTTGGACGGCAGGAGAGGCAAATGTGGTGTGAGACTGTCTGGTTTCCAGACACGTTGGACAAAGGACTTCCCTACTCTGTGCTTCTTCACCTGTTGGATGGGAGTAAGAGTCCCCACATGTGTTAGGGGTGGCACGGGCTAACCCACACAGAAGCACTCAACACTGGGCCTGTGCTGTCGCCGAGAGCTAGCTGTGGTGATCCTTGCAGCTGCTGCTCAGTGCCAAGTGACTGTGACCTCCCTGAGGGCAGGGACGTTGTTTTCTTCCTCTGGCAGGTGCTCAGTGACTGGAAAGAGGAAAAGCAGGGGGAAGGGAAGGTACCGCGGCGGGGCTGGCTGGGCAGGGAAGGCCCAGGGAAACAGAAGGAACTTAAGCTAGACTGTACAGAAGAGGAAACACAATACTCTGCCGTATGCTCATGTGAATTCCCTTACCTTGGGTGAATTCCCTTACCTCTCTGGGCCCAGTTTCCCCAAACTGGGCTGGGTGACCCCTAAAGTTTCTTCCAGCTAGAACATTCCCTGATCCTATTAATGCACCACATTGCTATCATTCTCATTCCCCGCACTGTCCCTCCCCAGGGAGCTCTGAAGACATTGGACTTTGTACCAGGGGACCCACAACCCCACTTCTAGAAGTGCTGAAGTCAGGCCGTGCCCATGCTCAGCCCTCGGTCTTTGGAATGTCTGCTGGTAACCCAGGGACTGATCCCAAACCGTCTCCACTGTGGCTCTGTGCGCCCGAGAGCCCTTGCTTTCGGGAACGATGATGCGAATCTTCCAGCTGCGTCGCTGTGTGCTCAGAATCCATTTTGTAACATAAAGCTCCCGGAAAGAGAGTACTGGGCCATTCTCCCGACGACAAAACCCTGGCACTCTCTGTCAGGGGAGGTGGGGAGAGGGCCTGTGCTTCTCTCCTTCCTGCCTGCAGCCACCACCAGCCCTTCCCCCAGATTTCTTGGCCAAGGGGCAGTCTCTTTTTCCAGCTTCTAGCTGTTAGTCCATGTCCCTCCACTCCACTGCGCCACACAAAAAGCAACCCCTCCCCATCCCTGCTAGCACTGACATCCTGGCCTCTCCCTGCTCCCTCTGGGTCACCGCATACCATCAACAACTTGGCCATGACATCCAGCTCTGCCCAGGCTGTGGGCAAATATCTTAAAGGAGCTGTTTCCAAAAAGATAAGGGTGCAGTGCAGATGCAAATAGTTTCTAGATCTCCTCCTCCATAGGCCAGGGAGCTCTCATGGGGACTCTCGGCACACCAGGGGCTGAGGAGCCTGGGAGGGCTTTGTCGTTACAGCAATTCAGCTCAGTCTTACATTTTAAGAACAGCGGGAAAGTAATATCAGCTGAAAAGGGTTTTCTGTGTGCTATTTAACTAAATGGCTCTACAGCTGGAGAGGGCCACAGGCAGACGTGTTATGATTCATGGGCTCCCAATTACAATGATCCTCTGTTATTGTATAAAAACAGCAACACAGCCATTCTCCACCCTTCCAAAGCCTGCTCCCTGCATCCCCTTTCCCCACTGGCGGGGAGGCAGGGCTGCTGAGCATCCTGAAAGTTGCACCCGGATTCTCCTCTGTCTCCAACTTTGCGGCATTCAGCCCATTGGGATTCCTTCTCTGCAGAGCCAAGGAGAGGGTGGAGAGGGTGGAGAGGGTGCAGCGCCCAAAGAACGTTCTGTTAGAGGCACGGATAAAGGCACTGGAACTGCCTCTGGGGCGGGGGAAGGGTGCTAAGGATAACAGGCGCAGATTTGGAATTCTCTCCTGTTTGGACTAAATTCACATACAGGCACATGCACGCACATACCTCCACACCTCTTTCGCAGAAAAGCAATCAGACTGTCCACAAGCATGTCCTCCCCACACTCCCTTCAGGCTGGGGTGGGGCTGGCCTCTAGAAGACTTCAGAAAGACCTGGCGCCCACTAAGAGCTTTGGAATCAGGGTGATCCGGGTTTGAATGCTGGCTCGGCTGCCTTCGCTCTGCAACCTTGAGGACATACCTAACCTCTCTGAGCTCTCCGACTTCCTGTCTTTGAAATGGGGCTGTATCCTTGCACAGCGTGCACTCCTCACGGTCGGACTGATAACGCAGTGAGGGTATTTGGCAGAGTGCCTGGTACGTACAGAAGTCTCCCTGCCTCCCGCCGGCCCCCCATCTCAGGTTTTGTTTTTTTCCATTTCAGTTACTCGTGGTCAGCTGTGGTCTGAAGATATTAAAAAGACAATCCTAGAAATAAACTATTCATAAGTTTTAAATTGTGTCCTGTTCTGCGTAGATGATTAAATCTCGCACCGTCCAGCTCCGTCCTGCCCTGGATGTGAATCACTCTTTTGTCCAGTGAATTCATGCTGCATATGCTCCCGCCCCTCACTGAGTTTTGGCCGTCCAGTGCTATGTTCAAGTCACCCTTATTTTACTTAGTAATGCCATCACATTCATATCACATTTGTTACTGTATATTTGTGATAGTTGGTCTATTTTATTATGAATTGTTGTTGATCTTTTACTGTGTCTGATTCATAAATCGGGCTTTATCACAGGCACGCGTGTGCAGGAAAGAGCAGTGTGTACAGGGCTCTGTGCTATCCGCGGTTCCGGATATCCACTGCGGGTCTCGGAACGTATTCCCTACAGATAAGGGGAGACTACTCTGGGAGGTACTCAGCTTTTGGGAGCTCTTGCTGTTCTTGAGATGATGAATACTGTGTGTCTGTGGTGTGTCTAGGTGTTTAGGAAGCTTTGTGCTTATTCCACCTCACCAGCCAGAGTGGACGAGGCTTGGGGTGTCAAGAGGGCCATGGGGGGGCACCAATGTCAGCCCTGCTGAGAAGTGCTTTTCTGTGCTCTTTCTGCAACACTGATTTAAACTGACACGTTGGCACAACCCATGCATGCATGCTTGCTGCCTCCTCCTTAATTTAGACTTCTGGTCCCTTCTCCGTTCTCAGCAGATGTTTTTGAGCCCAGCAGCTGCAGCTGCAGGCATCCAATCAGGCCAAGGAGAACCTGCAGCCCAGGAATTCCATTTACCTCTTCCCCACCCCTTAGGACAGCAGGCTCCTGCTCTCTCTCAGTTTGTCCTGGACCCCCAACCGGGAGGATTCTCTCCCAAAGAAGGAGCTACCTCCATTTGGCCACTCTCTGAGGCCCCAGGGACACATGAATCCACTCCCCACAGTGAACTTGACAGCAAATGGTTCCCAGGCTGGTGCCGGTTTCCCCCTGCAAGGTAAACCCCACATGGCTTTAAACCCAGGGAGGCGAACCCAGCAAGCACGTCCCACCTTCCCACCCCAAACCAAGCCTCTGCACCGAAGTGAATGCCTGGGTCACACTCCTGAATATCGACCCCCCACGATCAATAGCACAAGCTTTTCATTTACCGCAGATTCTAGGTACTAAACGCTGTCTCGGAGAAACACTGTGTAGTAAGATTTAATCTCCAGTGTTTATGGTAATAGCAGAGCAGAGAGAGGGAGAAGGTGTGTGAACTGTGGCTTTTAACGGGCAGCTTCCCCACAGGAGGGTAAAGACAGGTGTCAGCAAGACCCCAGCCCTGGTCTCCTCTGTCCCGTTTTCAAGTTTGGGTGGAAACTGACGTGCTGTTGTCAAGACTGCTCTTCTCCCCGGGGGCCTGCGACACACACGTGCACACACTCACACTACCACCAGTTCAACCCCTCTGAAATGCACGACTGCACACGTAAGAACAGGAAACAGGCTGTGGGTGGATATTCTTAAAATCACAACCTGTTTGATGTAGGGTGAAGGCCTTCGAGGAGGGTGGAGGAAGGGAATCAGGAGGCAATCTTCTTGCTCCGTCAAAAACGAAACTGCCTTGTCCACACGCAGAACAACGTCCACTTCATTGTCTGCCACAGGCACACGCCGCAGCCAAACCTCCTCTTGGATCTGTGTGGATCTGCGGGCGACGCGGCACACTGCAGAGCCCGCGCACTGCACCAGGGTCTCCCCGTCACCGTCCGGGAGAGTGCACGTGTGCGTGGGGAGTGCGGAGGAGAATGGCAATGAGATGGGGACAGTCTGGGTCTCGGAATCTGTGATACGGCCTATGCACGTTAGCGACAACAAAGTCACATCCTAGAGGTGATGGCAGTGACCGCGATGGCAGCGGCGGGGATGATGGCGGTAACAGGTAAGGTTTACGGAGCACAATCTGTGAGTTAGGTGTTTGTGGGGCCCTTTTATACAGTTCTTCTTGAGCTTCACAACAACCCTTCGGGCAGCTAGCCACTAGCATGATCTCCATTTTTGAGGGACCAGGAAACTGAGGTTTAGAGAGGTAAGCATTAGCCCAGAAAAGTCATAAAGCTGGTAAACGGAGCAGAGAATCAGGGCTGTGAGTCCTCGCTGGAGGAATCCAGCGTGGGAAGCCAAGCGGCAGTGCCTCGGAAGCCCTCTGATGTCATCCTCTGCATCTAAAGCAAAGGTGAAGGGTCACGACTGAAGCGATTCTGCCGATGAGTTGGTGGAGTTGTAGGTAAGACCCAGGAGCCCGGCGGGTCAGGAGAAAGACAAGTGTAGTGTTTGGGGAGCAATTGGCACCCCCTTCTACAGGTTTCAGTCCCACTCATTACAAAAGGAGAGCGAGTCACCTCCTGGTAGCAGCTGACCAACATCGGGTTAATTCTGGATTCCCATTGATAGGACTTAAAAGAACATCTCCCCCTAACCCTCACTTTCTTATTGTATGCTGGCTTCCTCTTGCCCTCAGGGAACACTGGTGCCCCAGTCTGACACTTTTCAGAACTCATTTTATTTCAAGTAAGAACCAAACTGATTTGTTCACACAGGGCAGAGTGCTGTCATTCCCCCCTTGCTATAACACATCCCATTCCCTCCTCAGCAACCTGCCGTGGCTCCCCAGTACCCCCTAATCTGATGTCATTTCTTTGACAACTTCCCCGCGTCCCTTCTCCGCCTCCCCAGGATACACACAGCTCCCACGATGCGGTTTTCACTTTGAATACCTTCCTTTCTCTTCTCATCTTAGGCCGCACACACTTCATCTGCCAACTCAACAGCTGTTCCTTCACTATTTGTTCACAGCAGCAAAGTGCCTAACTAAAAATAATTGATTTCCCCTCCTTGGTAGGTTTGGGAGGCAATGAGCTAAGCTGTGGTCAATGAGCTGAGGACAGAAATCCCTCAGAAACGCATTCCTTCCTAGAGGTAACAGTGAAGCCATACTAGGTAAATGCTCTTTGTGCCTCACTCATCCTCCTTCTTCTTTCCTGGAATGCAGATGTGCGGCCTGGAGATGCAGCAGCCACCTTCCCACCATGAGACCATACACCTGGGGCCACTGGTCTATACCCTAAGGATGGCAGAGTAGAAAGGCAGCGTCTAGGTTCCCACTGGTACCGATGAGGCATTATCTCACACACTCTTCACATCTAGACACAAATAGGCCCCCATCGGGTGAAGTCACGGGTGCCAGCGTTTCTCTCGCTAGCAGCTGAATGCAGTGATGTCTGAGACACCTCCAGACTTTATTCCTCCTCATTCGTGGGTCAGTTTGGATGCTACCCACGCTAGGATACCCTCCAGGGCTCTTTCCCTCAGAGATGAACAACTGCGCCCTTTATTGTGCTCCCCTGTAGTCACTTTTCTCAGTTACAGCACCTATTTAATCCTGCTCGATGCAGCCTAATGCGAGTCTGTCTCCCTGCCAGTCTGCTCAAATTCCTGAAGGGCAAGGGGGCTCCATCTCACCGGCAGTCCCAGAGTGTCTGGAGCTGTGCATTGCGCCGGAGCATAGAACACACGTGGCACTTTACTTCCTAGCTGTTTGGTCTCGGGCCCTAAGTTAGAGAACCCCTCTGTGTCTCAGCTTCCTCATCTACAAAAAGGAGACAAGGAAAGTACTTAGCTCACAGAATTGTCACCTAGACAAGAGTTCCGTCACACTTAGAATGGCTCCTGGCATACAGAAGTGCTTAATGACTGCAGGCTCTTATTAATGTGATGGAGATTCTAGTTGCTGAAGGGACAAAGAAATCGACACTTAGTTGCTAAATAAATGAATAAAGGAATGAATCACAGGAAGATTCCTGTGAGTTCAGACCACAGGGCAGAGGTCACCGCCCTCTCTCTCCTGACTGTGCCTAACCCTCTCCTTTTCATTCTGACTAGGTCTTCCCTTACCCAGGGAGCTGCTATAATGGAGGGTTTAAAGCTAAAAAGGAAGGCCAAGCTTCAAGCACTGACTTCACTTTTTGCTGTGCAGCGTTGGGCAACTGTCTTCACCTCTGTGAGCCTCAGTTTCTCTAACTGTAAAGTGAGGATAACAGTACTAATCTCACAGGGTTATGGTGAGAATGGAATGGTAAAGCATGCAAAATACACAGCGCTGTGCCTGGCATGCTGAGCTCTTCAGTCCTAGCAACTGTCATCAAACCGTCATTATTTTTCCTGTCCAATGTGTGGCGTCCCACCGAATCACGTGGCCCTGATGTGAATGAGACACTTGGGGCAGAGTCACCTTTCAGCCCTATGGGGCCCGTCAAGATAGACTGCATTCACGTCAGGGAGAATACCTTTCTTGAGTGCCAACAAACAGCTATGCCATTTTAATCTCCTCCTGTAAATGGGGAGTATTTAATATACAGCAGGTGCTCGAATGATGTCACTTCATTGTAACATTGATGAGGGAGCAGAGAAACCGACTCCTAGACCGGCTCGAAGTCTGTGTGGGGTCTGCATGCTCTCCGCATGTCTTTTGGGGTTTCTCCCGCATCCCAAAGATGTGCATGTGAGCTGAATCGGTGTGTCCACATTGTGCCAGTCTGAGGGGGGTGGGAGGGACCCCAGGACAAAAGGACGGCTTTGTGCCTTGTGCCCTGACCTGCCGGGACAGGCTACGGCCACTGGTGACCCTGAACTGGAATAAGTGAGTTGAAAAACAATTACCTTACTTACTTTTATTAGTCTTTCTTAAATGAATGTAAAGTTCCCATTTATTTCACTGTTTAATGCTAGAGTGTTTTGGGATCTTTATTTAGAAATTTGGTGAGGTTTTTGTGATTAGAAATAGGTTGTCGGCACTTAACTCTTGCTTATGTCAATTAGCCTAGGGTCAGAATGGTTTCCTTATGAGTCGTTTCAATTAAAGTTCACAGTTTCCAAACTGCTGGCAAGGTCAAGTGAAAACTCACTGTGTGTGATTTACCTTAAAACCCTGGCTGCTGAATCTTCCCCTTAAGAGCTAGCTGTTAACTTCAGGTGGATCCTTGGTTGACATCGCACTTGGCTATAAGGTACGGTGCATAAGAGAACAATTAAGGAGCGGAGCTTTTGAACAGCCGCGATATTCCCACAGTTCACAGGTCTAGTTATTGTCAGTGACACATTTCAATCTTGCTTGTAGAATTTGCCCCTTTTGGCCTTAAAAGAGGATGTGTATACAGCGCTATATAACTCTCCCTTTAAACTTAAATCAAGCTTTTATGTTAGACCCATTCACGCACTTGACAGCTCCATTAATTTATTTTCACTATAAAACATGCCATTTTACAAGCTATTTATTCCACTTGGTTGTCATCCAAATGCTTTTTGACATTACTGCCCTGGGACTGAACTGTTTAAACTCAGAGCCTCGTAGATAGAAAGTCACTGTTTGAAATCTTGAAGAGCTCTCAGGACCTCGCCCCTGTCACTTCAACAAGCATTAATTTCTGCTCTCTATAAAGGAGTGAGAGTGTAGGTGTGTGTCTATCTGTGTGTGTTTTCAGAGGGTAATTGTGGGCGGTCTGAGTGAACCAAGGGATGAAGGAGAGGGATTGTGGCCCCCCAAATCCTGCCCAACAGGGCCTGATTAAGACCTGAGAGATGCTGACTTGGACAGAGAAGGGGATCAGAGAGGAGGTGGGAGAAGAACTCTCAGGCCTGAAAAGACTTAGTTGTCCTGAGGCCCAAACTCAGCAGCGATTCTTTCAAATGGGAGGGGTCCAGAGAAAGTCACGATTTCCCTACTTCCCTCCTTCACACCTCCGGACAAACAAAAGGCCGGCGTGAAACAGCTGAAGGCAGAGACCCCCACTGGCTTGGCAGCCCATCGATCAGGTGGAAGCCTGAGCAAATCACAACTTGGCTTCCCCCAACTTTTCTCCCCGACTAACAAACCACCCTCCTCGCTCCTCCTCTGCCTCCAAGCACTGCACAACTACGAGGCCAAGGAAACCGTTCTATGATGCTCACTGGTTTCCAACTTTCCGCTCATCTCCGTCTCCCCAGCGTCCTGCTCAACGGCGGGGGAAAGGGCAAGTTTGCAAAGGCGAGTCTACCAAGTCCTGGGGAAGCCACAAAGAAACTGCCACACCAACAAAGATTAACCTCTCGTGGGGCAGATGCAGAGCGCCAGCTGCCATTCCAGGGACGAACGTGGGCTGGGGCTGGCAGAGGAGAGCTGCGGGCGTGGGTCAGCCTGCGGCGGACAGGCAGGCTGGGAACCCCGCGGTCCCCCACAGCCTCTACCCACGCGGGCGCCCCAGCACCTGAGCGGGGCGTGGGGACAGCGCCGCGCTCTGGCCCTGCCCGCGGCAGGTAGCTCCGGCGCCCGCCCGCGCCGCGCGCCCGCTGCTTGCAGCCACCAGGAGAGACGAGAGAGGAGAGGCAGCCTCAACCCACGGCGTCATGCTTCCTGCCACCACATTACGGCGAATCGTCACCAGGCGAGGGGAGAAGAGGGGAGAGCGGGGGGAGGGAGGGGAGCTACACACGCAGCCCCCCGCCTGCCCAAACCCGCCGAGACGGGGCCACGTCCCGCTGGAGTCCCTGCGGGACCTGCCCCGTTTGCACAAAGCGCCGCGGCTGGGCCAAGAAGGGAGGGAGCCGGCCACGAAATAAATAAATAAAAACAGAGTCGGGTCTACGTAACGCCCTGTCGAAAGCGGACGCCATATTTTTTTGTGGCTTATGTCGACATAGGGAAACGTAGACATGTTTTTCCTCCTCCTCCTCCTCTCGGGCTGGCTCCCATTTATCCAAACTTGTAATCAAAACTCTTTAAAAAAATCTCTCCCCCACCCCGGAT
>PVKM010027520.1:0-18743 GCA_004027735.1 Carollia perspicillata
AGGGCAAGAGTAGTGTGGGAAATGTAGAAGCTAAAGAACTTATGACACATGGACATGAACTAAAGCGGGGGGAGTGTGGGTGGGAGGGGGTTTGCAGGGTGGAGGGGAATGAAGGGGGAAATGGGAGAATTGTAATGGCATAATCAATAATAAATAAATAAATAAATAAATATGTTGGCTATCTCCCACTATTGGGTTCTACTGAGTAGAGGCCAGGGGTGCCGCTTTAACATCATCCAATACATAAGGCAGCCCCACAGCAAACAATTATTTGGCCAAAATGTCAATAGTACCAAGAAACTCCACAAACCACTTTTGAAGGTACTGTTAGATGGTTAGGGCTTCCTCAAGAAAGAATATACATGTGACTCCTTTGTGTAACAAGCTTGTTCATAAAACTTTGTGGAATTCCAGACTGCTATTGCCTTGCTTTTGTTTGTTTTAATCTTTGAATATGTTAACATTTCTGACTGGGAACCTCAGCAGCAGAGTTCTGGCCCCTTCATGTCCTGCCTTGGATTAACATTGGTTGGTGCTTGCCCTCTCTCTTCTACTTGTTTGAGGGCTGCTGCTTGAAGGCAGAGACCCCTGGTCTTCATCAAATAAATAGAATGTTTTAAAAAGGTATATTCTGGGCAAAATATAGAGATTTCTCCACAAAAGATAAGCAAATGGCAATAAGCATATGAAAAAATGCTCAGCATTATTAGTCACTGGGGAAATGCAGATCAAAACCAAAATGTGGTAACACTTCCCAACCTTTTGATTACAGATGGCTATAATAAAAAAATACAGATAATGACAAGTAGTAGATAGGATGCAGAGAAACTAGAACCCTCATATACTGCGGCTGGGAATGTAAAATGGTCAGCCACACTTCCAAAGTTATCTAGCAGAGCCCTGGCTGGTGTGGCTCAGTGAACTGAGTGCCAGCCTACGAACCAAGAGGTCCCTGGTTAGACTCCTAGTCGGGGCACATGCCTGGGTTGTGGCATGTGAGAGGCAACCTATCAATACATCTCTCGCATATCGATAGTTTCTCTCCCTCTCTTTCTCCCTCCCTTCCCCTCTCTCTAAAAATAAATAAATAAAATATTTTTTTAAAAAGTGATCTAGCAGAATTACCATATAACCTAGCAAGTCCACTCCTAAGTATATACCAACGAGAACTGAAAACACAAGTCCCTATAAAAACTTATATAGAAATGCTTATAGCAGTATTCATAATAAACCAGAAAGTTTAAACAAGTCAAATATCCATCAATTGATAGATGTTTAAATAAAACGTGGTACAGCAGAACCTCATTATTCATGATAGCTATGTTCCATAAAGTTGATGAAAACACTGAATTAGCAAATACTAAACCACACTGTTCCTAGGGGAAATACAGGGTTAGGTTTCTTGAAGCCTCTAGTCATTAACATTTTCATCAATGGATCCATATACAGCCTTAATTTTTGTGTTTCTGTTTACAGATACCTTATTTACTATATATTGTTGACATGAACATTGAATTCATAGCATGCCTGGACAAAGGTCATTTAACACATGTATCTTCTCCTTAAGGCATGTCATAGTCCTCTTATATTTAGGAACATAAATGGTGCTTCAGCACCATATTTAGGGACCATTCCATTCTAAACAGCAAAACCACCAACAAAGTGCACAAAAGTGTGAGAAACATGGCACTAAATAAGCCATGAAGAAGACCTGAGAGCTAAAGCAAGAAGGCAAAGCAACACCTTGTTCAGCTTTAGTTGGGAATGTGAGTGTTGGGTGACTCAAAATTTTCACTGCTCTTTTTACATACGACTGCTACATATTGAATTTGGGATTACAAATAAATTTTTGCAAGTAGGCAAATTTTCAAATACAAATTTTTTGAATAAGAAGGATCAATTATGTATCATAACAATGGACATTATCAGCCATAAAAAGGAATGAAGTGTGGATATATGCTACAGCATGATCTACCTCAAAAACATCGTTCTAAGTGACAGAAGTCAGTCCTGAAAGACCACATATTGTATTTCCCCCTCAATTATAAATATTGATAATTCAGAAGAGTTTAAATATAAAGCAATTTGCCCTGGCTGGTGTGTGGCTCAGCTGGTTGGAGCATCATCCTTTAGACCAAAGGGTTGCCGGTTCAATTCCCAGTCAGGGCATGTACCTAGGTTGCAGGTTCAATCCCCATCAGGGTGCATACGAGAAGGCAAACCAATCGATGTTTCTCTTTTTCTCTCTGTCTCTCTCTCTCAAAGTAGTAAAAAAAAAATGTCCTTGGGTGAGGCTAAAAAATAAGTAAACATAATGCAATTCAAAGAACGAATGTTTCTAACACTACATGAAATGTCCAGAACACCCCAATTCAGAAACAGAAAGTAGATTAGGGGCTGGGAAAAGGGAAGATGTAGAGTAATTATTAATGGGGTTTGTTTTAGGGATGATGAAATATTCTGGTATACAGCATTGATGGTTGCAAACCTATGTATTTATTAAAAATCCATGATATGTACACACTTTAAAAGAGTGACATACATGAATTATATCTCAATAAAACTGTTTACCAAAAAAATTATCCCCATTATTTTATGACATATGTACAGCAGTCATATATATGACTTTCTTTTCAAATACCAAAACAAAAAATGATGCATCATACTACTACCTGGGTATAATCTAACCAGTTCATTTCTAGCACAGCAAACATCAAGTTAACCCTCTTCTAAGTGCATACTTCTCTCCTATTGGTAAGATCAATCCTGGCTTTTTTTAAAGTGTGTAATTAGGTCCCTCCCACACAGTAGACCCCAGTGTCCCCCTGGCTTTTCTGCCACCATGGCCAACAAGGAAACAGCCTTTGATGATGCAGTGGTACATGAGATCAGTGAAGACCATAGCATGTGGAAAAGAATACCCACTTCCTTTATGGTTTGGTGATGACCCATGCTCTAGAGTGGCTCAGCTTAACTGTACAGTGGCTTCCAGGTGTGCCCAGATCAGAAGGGAAAGATTTCAGCATTCATCAACTTGTCCTAGGGACTCACACACATCAGAGGAAAAAAACCACCTTGTGATAGCCAGTGTGCAGCTCCCTAACGATGACGCTCAGTTTAATGCTTCATAGAATAGTGAGAAAGGAGAATTTGGAGGTGTTGGCACTGGCCAGGTAGTTCAGTTGCTTAGAGCATCATCCTGATACAACAAAGTTGCAGGTTCTATCCTCGGTTGGGGCACATACAAGAAACAACCAACAAAAGCATAAATAGGTGGAACAACAAATCAATATTTTTCTCTCCCCCGAAAAATCAATAAATAAAAACTTAAAACTAAGTAAATAAATAAACCAGATCCTTCTGGAAAGTGCAACCCAGACTTGCACCTCTGTGAACATCAGAAGGAAGGCTATGCACTTTCTGGAAACCAAATCTCTGTGGGCATTTCCATAGTGCTTCAGATGACCACACCATCTGCCTGTGGGACATCAGTGCTGTTCCAAAGGAAGGAAAAGTGGATGTAAAGATGATCATCTTCACAGGGCACATAGCGGTAGGTGTTTCCTGGCCTCTGCTCCATGAGTGTCTGTTTGGGTCAGCTGCTGATGATCAGAAACTTAGGATCTGGGATACTCGTTCAAGCAATACTTTCAATCCAAGCCACTCAGTAGATTCATTTTGCCACAGGATCAGCTGATAAAACTGTTGCCTTGTGAGATCTGAGAAATCTGAAACTTAAGTTGCACTTCTTTGAATCACATAAGGATGAAATATTCCAGGTTCAGTGGTTGCCTCACAACAAGACTATTTTGGCTTCTAGTCATACTGATTGCAGACAGACTGACTGATATTTAAATAAAATCGGAGAGGAACAACTCCTGGAAGATGCAGAAGATGGGCCACTGGAGGTGTTGTTTATTTATGGTGATCACACTGCCAAGATACTTGATTTCTCCTGGAATCCCAATGAACCTTGGGTAATCTGTTCTTTATCACAATACAGTATCATCCAAGGTGTGGCAGTATCATGCAAACTGAGAACATTTATAATGATGAAGACCCTGAAGGAAGTGTGGATCCAAAAGGACAGGGGTCTTAGATACTTCTGCATTTTTTGATTTTAGACTGCCCTTTTCTCCCCTCTCAACCCTGATGTTGACTTAACACTGGTTTTGAGACACAGGCTTTGTTCAGCTATCCCTCTATAATAGGTATCCATCAACAAGGCTGTTAGCCTAAACTGAGAGTGTTTTCTAACTGGGGGACTTGAATTAGCAAAGCCACAGACTTATATTTAAACTTTCTAATAATAAAGATCTAAAGTAGCCACCAAAAGGGGAATGTTATGTGTGGTTATGTTGTTTACCTTCTTATGCTGTATCCTCAAGTTTTTCAGACTCATTTATGTAAAGGCTAGTAAGTAAGGAATGGAGCTAAGTGAGGTAGGTAACTGAGCCATGAAATAGAAGTACTACATGACGTGAGTTTTATTCAGGAATTGGGAGATTCGAGTCATATAAATTCCTACTGTAAAGTCTTCGTACCTGACTTTCTAGGATACATGCTTTCTTAGGCAGATCGCTCCCTCTCAGTTTCTTGAGTTAGTCAAAACTATATGTTCCTCTTTGCCCATACATTTTGCTTGTGTATTTCTTGAGCTGTTTTCATATTATTTCTTTACTTTCTGAGAAATGGTTAAAAAAAGCAACTCAGGACCAAGTTGTAAAGATGTATGTTTTCACCCGACAGTTATACTGACGGTGGAAGTGGGTCTCTTTCACAAGACTGCAATTTGAAAAGTATTTCATGGACCCACACATGAGAGATCATGGGGTGGCAAGATTTATTCAGGCAGAAATAGAAGATTGCCCCTATGCCCCATCTCCGTCATCCCACCGTGGAAAAAGTCCAACCCTGTCTTCAACAAGGCCAAAACAAAGGCCAGTGTCCAGGGTTCCTGTTTTACTGCTCCAGCATTAGCAGTCCAGGTCCAGTCCAGGTAGCTTAGCACTATACCCAGGCTCCCACCTACAGCCTGCCTTAGCACTGCTTGTGCTGCTAGACAATCCACATGGTCACTACTGAAAGAACTGAAAGGAGGTATGAATGAACAGAGTGAGGGCGGGGCAGCCTGATCAAGGGACAGAGACAGAGATGGAGACAGAAGAAAGACAGAGAGACTGCTTCTTTGTTAAACTGGGTTATGTTACCTCCCACACGGGATGCACAAGGAGCTTTTTCAAAATAATCAACCAACTTCTTAAGCTTTCCCAAGCTTCTGATGGGTCCAACTCCCCATCTATCTCCTTTTTCCCCAGGCTAGGGTAACAGGCCTCTATAGTCACCATTTTGGCTCCTGTTGTACATGACTCTGAGAAGCAGCTCGCCCTGTGCCATTGTGACTTCTACTGTGCAAGCGCTTATCTCCCTGCAAAGTCTGGGAGTGCACCAAGGAGACGAAAAGCTATTCCTTCCTCCTTGTACGGGGAGAAAGGGCTGTTACTCCCCTTTGAGGGCAATGCTGAGATCCCTGGAGTGTGTGAAGCTGCAGCTTTCTGGCTAAGCAAGCAGACTTATACTCAACAATATCCAATTCTACTTGTTCCTTTATTAATAACCAGCTAACTACCACAGACAGACTATCCTGTTATGAAGAGTAAATCAATAGCTTGTATTTGTTTTTAAAATTAATCTTGGATAAAAAAGTAAATAAAAAGTATGATATGAAACATGCTTAAAATAAATTTACAACAAAATTATTTTTAAATTATTTGAAAATGAGAACATTTTCAAGTTTGTAGCATACCCACCTAGGCAAGTCCCGGAACAAAATGAGAACAGCAAAGGAGAGAGATGTTATCCATCACTCAAAAACACATTCTGAAAACCCCTTAGCCACCTAGATGGTTCCACAAGCAACAGAGGAACCACTTCTCTGTTCAAACCCTCAGATTCTAGATTCTACCACCCTTTTCAAGGATCTAAAAGGCACAGTAATATGAAAAGGGGAACAAAAGAAGGAACTTCAAAAGTCATCTTAAGGTCACCTAGTCTACGCAGGTTCCACATCCTTCTTTCCTACCTAACCAAAAATTCAGCCTGCATGACTCATGGCAGGACAGCTTTGATTTCCTCTATAAAATATCTTTCTTGAGGTTTATTAGAAAACAGTCCAACTTTATTAAATACCAACTATGTGCCACACATTGAGTTACCTGTAATTCACTGAACCAAAAAAATATAAATATTTGTACATATTCTAGTGTCCTTACAACTGAAGGCTGCTCAACCTATCTGAGACAACTTATAACTGTAATTTTTTTGAAATGTCTAGGGAAATAAATTAGATCTTAAACCAAAATGGTCTCCAAAAATCAACTCTAGCCCTGGCTGGTGTAGCTCAGTAGATTGGGCATGGGCCTGCAAACCAAAGGGTTGCTGGTTCGATTCCCAGTCAGGGCACATGCCTGGGTTGCAGGCCAGGTCCCCAATAGGGGGTGTGTGAGAGGCAACCACACACTGATGTTTCTCTCCCTCTCTCCCTTCCCCCCTCTCTAAAACTAAATAAATAATATCTTTTTTTTAAAAAAGTCAACCCCATGTAACAGCAGAAAATCTCTCCATACTTCCCCTCTCCTCTCACTATTTTCTGATCCCTTGGATTGCTTTATTTTTCTTCAAAGCATTAATCTCCAACTGGGGTTTTAGCATGTAGTTCTTTGCTTGTTATTGGCTGTCTCCTCACTAGGCTATGAGCCCTACCAGAGCAGGTAATCCGTTTTTGTTTTTGTTCTTTGAAAATTTATGCTCAATGTTTTCTTAAAAAAAAAAATTTATTTCTTTATTTTAGAGAGAGGGGAAGAGAGGGAGAGAAACATCAATGTACGGTTGCTTCTCATGTGGACCCCCACTGAGGACCTGGCCCACAACCCAGGCATGTGTCTTGACTGGGAATCGAACTGGTGACCCTTTGGTTCGCAGCTCGAGCTCAATCCAGAGCTACAACAGCCAGGGCAGGTAATTCATTTTGACCACTGCTCTATCTCTAGTACCTAAAACTGTACCTGGCACATAGGAAACACTCCATAAATATTTGTTAAATAAATAAATTATATTCATGAATGAAGCCAAATATTCCGATGTTTTTCTCTGGCTTGCCTGCAGAACAATCTTCATAGACCTTCACTTTAACCTTGTAGGTAAGAGGCACCAGAACCACACACTACGCTTCCTTCATTGTCTTTAAAATTCTTACTTCATTATTGCTCAAAGTCTCCTACAGGACAACGTAATGGATTCACTTTAGAATTCAAAGCCAGGAGGATGAGCTGGTATGGGGTCCTTGCTTGGAAAAGTAAAGGCTATATATATAACCCATATTTTCCACAGTGGTTCCTATTCTGCCTTCCCTGCTTAGAACCTCATCAACTTTGTATTTAGTTATTGTGCTTTTGCTCAGGCTGATATAATTTCCCTTTATTATCTCACTCTACTACTTAATCCATCTCAGGAAAGGTGTAAATATTAAAAAAACAAACATCCTAGTAAGAGAATGCCATTTTTAAAAAATGCTCTTGGAAAATGAGAATTAATCACCTTAATTCATTATAAAGACTAAGGTTTAACCCCATACAGCTCAAATTTTAATGTACATATGAATTACCCGGGGAAATGTTATTAAAATGCAGATTCAGCAGGTCTGAGCCAGAGCCTGTATTTTAAACTAGCTCCTAGGTGACACTGATGTGGCTGGCTGGTCCTTAGAATATATAACATGTATCTACTTTCCTCATGACTAAGGTCAATTTAATGCTGCGTGCCCCTGCTTGGCTAGTTCTAAAGGGACTAAGTATACAACAAGACAACTTCTGCAAAAACAATCCTTAAAGGTTTATCGATCCTCTAGGCTTTCTTTTCAACAGGTTCTTGAACTTTTCAACTGGAGTTTCCGTTTCTCAATCATATTTGGGGAACTTCTTTGAACAGTCTTAAATGCTGCCCACATTTATCTCTTAAAAAGAGGTGTGTAAATATGAAGTTGAACCTTAAATATGATGGGGCAAACTCCTAGCTGTTTCACCCAGCCCAGCAGTATGATGACTGTTTCTCAAACAACACTGTACACAGGATCATTTGTAGTTTGTAGTCCCAGATGAGCTGAAATTATGCACACAGCTGGTTGTTCACTAGGTTAAGTCGGCCCACTCACTTCCTATTTCTTTGTAAAACATCACTGGATTTGATCCACTTTTTCAGAGTTAAAGTTATTTTGACTTTTAACCCAATTCTCTAAGAAACCTGGCCCTGGTATAGGAGGAAGTATTTTCTCTAGGTCTTAGTTTTCTCATCTGTGAAAAAGGGATGAGGATTATGAATGTAATCTAGTCCCTCCTTCCAAGAATCTAGGACTTAAAAAGTCTGTATTTCCCATCTATTCTTCCATGCATATGATCTATGACCTTTATTTTTGCTTAGCTGAAAGCCCTTTATGTTTACTTCCCAGTTCTCCAGAGAGAAAAGCCTGCCATAAACTATATATACATATCACTGTACATACTTAACTATCCTTACAAGAAACTCTCAGAAGTTAATATAATAAGCTAGAAATATTCTCAAATAATTAAAAACAAAAATAAAAACTGAACTTAAATGCTTAAATTATCTTTCTCAGTGTCAATCCAATAAATACACACTCAGTCAAACATACACCTTTTCTGTACACTTTTGTTGTTATTATCCTGATCAGTGTCAACACCTGTCTGTGCAAAGGTAAAAGCTGTGCTTAGGCGGATGTGACTCACGAGAGCTGCAGCTGAGGAAAACCAGTCAATTAGCTCTCCTCCTAAGTCTCATCAGCTGTGTTTTCCTGGTGACAAAGAATCTGTCCACCTGCTTCCACAGATGGTACACCTGCAGTTAAAGCGAAACACCTGGTTTGTATACACCCACTCCATGAAGCTTTGCTAGAACGCTCGCTACAGATCAGGCAAGCCCAGGTCAGCATTTTCATCTTTTTGTCCCAATTAAAACCAACGTCATTTTCAACTATTGGATGCTAAAGTATTCCTTCATCCCCAACACAACAATGTTAAAGAAGTTACCATAATAACCTCAAAAAATTGTTATAAATAGTGAGAACCCTAGGATATAAACATGATTGTCATTAATGACTTCCTAAACTACTTAATTTAGAACATTTATAGGAAGCTAAGTAAAATGAGCTTATTACTGCCCAGCAGTCAGTGCTTCATATTAAGAATGGTAGTGTCAATACTAGTAAATGTGGTGAATGAGTGGTTAATGCTAAGTAAACAGCATGTGAAAAAAAAATTTCTTCCTAGTTTTATGCCTAAGAAGCTTTACAATTGACAAAGTTTTTTATTTTCCCCATGGAACCTTAAATTAACCTCTGCTTAAATCCTCAGAGGAATTTTCTCCCCATTAAGGAAGATTCATCAATAGTGATAATGAAAAACAATAATTATTTCCTGAGCAAATAAACAAAAACACTCATGAGGTAATAACTTATTTTATGCCATGTGTTAGTATGAATGTTGAGGTCATACTTTTGAGGATTTTTTGATGGCTTATGCAGAAAATGGTGTGAAATACTGGAAATTAAGGATGTCTCAGGAATATAGTAACTACACATAAGAAAGCTTGATTACCAAAGACAACACAGCATTATCTAATATATATGTGTATATATATACACACACACACATACACACATATATAAAATACAAAACAATCAAATTAAAGATATGTACCTTGAGTAAAAATAAAATCAAACATTCAGTCCCTCCTCCCTACCTGTCAGCATTAACTAATAGCGCCTCTCTCCAATACTTTCTCAGACATCTCCATTTATTACTCTGACCACAAAGTGTCCTATGTCAAAATTGTTTCTCCTCCCTGTAACTCTTCCTCCAATTAAATTTAAGATGGTCTTTGTCGGTTTAGACACTCTAAGGCAGCATTTCCCAAATTAGTCTTTAGGCTAGCTATGAGATAATCATTTAGGAAGTGTGGTGGAAATGCAGATCCCAGGGCCCTGCCCCAACCTCCAGAATTTAAATCTCTGGGAGGTGAAATCCCAGACACTGCATTTAAGAAGCTTTCCAGATGCTCCAGATGCACACCAAAGTGTACACTGAATATTTTTTCCTCCTTAATCACTCTTTTAATATCAGCCTACATTTACCAGTTACTTGACATTAATTCACCTTCATTACTCTGGAATTCTGAGACCCATACAAATTCCTGTTTGGTCTGTCCTGTCTCCAGCAAAAGCCTACCTACTTCATTATCTCCCCAATATAAATTCCTAGTCCACTCTCTCCTCCAGAGCAGATTTTGTGTAAATGTTGAACTTATCCCACAATAGCAGTTCAATTCCTTTTTGCTTCCAAGAAAAAGACTAACAGCATGGGAATTTGATGACTGCATCACTAAAAGTTCAATATTACCCAGCTGGTGTAGCTCAGTGGATTGAGCATGGGCCTGCAAACCTAAGGGTTGCTGGTTTGATTCCCAGTCTCGGCACATGCCTGGACTGCAGGCCAGGTCCCCCAGTAGGGAGTGCATGAGAGGCAACCACACATGGATGTTTTTCTCCTTCTTCCTCCCTCCCCTCCCCTCCCCTTTCTCGGAAAATAAATAAATAAAATCTTTTTTAAAAGTTAGGTATTAAAAGCAAAATGCATTATCTGCTTATGTATTAGTTAGTTTACAATGGTGGAAATAATCATCAAAATATCTGCAGAGTTTGATTCACCTAAAGCTTTTCTTCTTCTATGTCATTGATAGCAGAAAAGACCTATTTTCATTTCCAGGACAGTTCTGTCTCGTTATAGATTCATCAATTCCTTTTCCCACCAGTAGATAGATGGAGAAATATCACCTCCTACAACCACAGCATCACTTGCTCCAAAATGGACAACCTTGCACTTTCTGAGAAAGGGAAAAGGGCTTGAATAGTGCTTGGCAGCTTCATTAAGCAGTCAATCATATACCTGCCTTTTTAACAGAGCATTTGGAAAGTTCTCTGAAATGAAAGGTGTGATCATTTTAAAGGCATCTCACTACTAACATTGAACAAATCAATACTGAATGTTGCTGTCGTTCATAAAATCTGTTCCAAGGTACTTAAAACAACAGAAGAGATAAATGTCTTTGCTCTTGTTTAAAGCAAGACCTGACAGAACAGTACTGTGGACTTCCCATATGACTGGAAATAATAAAGACTTCACACAAAATTATGTAGAGTATGATTGTTTATGAAAAATACTAAACATTTGTGTAATACAGATAAGTGTAAAGGCATCAAAAAAAGTCTGAAAATACACAAACTTTCAGTGATGATGTAAAAGAGAATTTTTACTTTTTACTCATTTGCTGCACTTTTTATAAGCATGTCTTATATTACTTTTGTAAAAGATATTTTTCAAAAATTACACTGCCAGCGTGCGCTCCCCTCCCAGTAGCACTCCCATGCCTTTTTCTTCCCCCTCTTCCTCCATCACAGGCATGCATCTCCTAAAGTTTAAGGGCCCACCGGAGACAACCAGGGGAGCAACACGGCAGCTTCTCCAGGGCTGACCTCCTGAACCTGCCTCCAAGGCCCCTTTTCTGACTTCTCAGTGAGTCAAAGCAGCCCTGCCTAGGCTCTCTCCTGTGGCTTCTTCTGTCCTAATCCCTTGTTTCACTGTCCCCTGCTTCAAAGAATATACTCTCAACATTTAAAAAAAAAGTCAAAGTAGATACTATACAATAAGTTACAATTCATTCAGCAAAGCTGATAAATGGACCACAGTAGGCCCTGGCTGGTGTAGCTCAGTGGATTGAGCGCGGGCCTGCGAACCAAAGGATCACGGTTTGATTCCCAGTCAGGGCACATGCCTGGGTTGCAGGCCAGTTCCCAACAGGGAACACACAAGAGGCAACCATACACTGATATTTCACTCCTTCTCTCCTTCCCTTCTCTTCTAAAGATAAATAAATAAAATCTTTTAAGAAAACAATGGACCATGGTAGTAGTGCTGTGGAGTTAGGACTTGGTCAGACCTCGCCTCTACTGCTAACCAGAGACACGTCCTGCATCAGTCCATTCATCACCCATGCAGCCTATTTCCTCAACGGTAAAGATAATAACAGTACTCGATTCTGTCAGACTACTGTCAGCAGTGAATAAAATAATTTATGTAAAATCCCCATGTAAACTGCTATTTTTCAAATTCTGTATTATAGATATGCTTTAAAATACAATGCAAAACATTACATAGACAAAGCTTTCTTCAGATAATTCACAATGAGTCATACAGAGCTTCCTAAGGTCATTAAGACAATGATCATTTTACACAGAATAACAGTACTAGAAATGACTATATGAAGTTTATACAAACTCTAGTAAATTTCAGTCACAAATTATTCAGAGAAGTACACAGGAACTTTCTCAATAAATAAATTCCTGATATTTTATTTCCTTGTCAAATACCTCTCACAATAATAGAAATCTGCAGTCTAATTCCTAAATAATGATCTTCAGAAGTATTCAAATGATGAAGAGAATTTACCTGATTCCCTCTATATTACTCCAAAAGCCATGTTAAGACCCACCTCTATTTAAAATTTTTTTAAAAATATTTTATTTATTTACTTTAGAGGGGAAGGGAAGGAGAGAGGGAGAGAAATATCAATGTATGGTTGCCTCTCATGCATCTCCTGCTGGGAAGTGGCCTGCAACCCAGGCATGTGCCCTGACTGGGAATCGAACAGCGATCCTTTGGTTCGCAGACCCGCACTCAATCCACTGAGCTACACCAGCCAGGGCTATTTAAAAAATTTTTTATTTACTGATGCCTCTTTTATGTGCCCTGACCAGGGACTGAACTTGCAACGTTAGCATATCAGGAGGATGCTCTAACCAATGGACCCCTACCCAGACAGGGCCCACCTCTCTTCATTCACCATGTTATGGTATAAATTGTATACAGGTGGGACAAGTAGGTTTACAGTTGTGAGTATGCAAAACAGAGTTTATTCTTACATTATTATTTATTGTATTATTTTCCACATGAACAACTATAAGCCTACTTTTCCCGACCCTATATATCATACTGCCTATTCAACATCTCTAGTTGGGTTTGTTCTAGTCCCTTTAGAACTAGACATCTCATAGTCCCATATCAAATTCCTGGTTCCAACCCCAGCCCAAACCTACATGGAGCCCCTCCCACCTCCCCAGACTTTCTTAAATCAGTAAATTAGCACCTTCAGCCAATAAATTTGGAGTCAACTTTGACAGACAACCTCCCATCCCCATATCCAATCCACCTGGACAAATCCTATCAGCTCTATCTTCAAAATAGCCTGACTCCACCTATTTCTCCGTACCTCCACCAATAACATTCTGATCTAAACCACCAACCTTCCTCTCTTGGACTACAGCAATAATTTCTTAGTTCAGCTGTTTCTGCCTTTGTCCCACTAGAGCGTTTTCTACAAGAGCAGAATGATCTCTTTAAAAAGTAAAGGAGATAATGTCTTTCTGCTCAAAACCCTCCAATGGCTCCCTATCCCATTTAGAAAATCCAAAATCCCTTCATTGACTCTTAATGTCCTACAGGTCCTGGCACACAGTTATCTCCCTAAGATCAACTTCTACCAATATCACCGTTACTCAATGTGCTCCTGTTATACTAGCCTCCCTGCTGGTTTGCCTGGACTGCTGCCCTCCAGTTAACCACATGGCTAGCTTACGTCCTTAAAGTGCTTGCACAAATGTCACTTTATTGGTCTTTCCCCCCTCCCTCACCTGAGGATATGCTCATTGACTTTAGAGAGGAAAGAGGGAGAGATGGGGAAGAAAAGCATCAATGTTAGAGGGAAACATCAACTGGTTGCCTCTCAGGTTCCTGATCAGGTTTGTGCCCTGGTCAGAAATTGAAACCACGACCTTTTGATTTACAGGATAACGCTACAACCAACCAAGCCACACCAGCCAGGGCTTGATCAGTTTTTTTAAACAACTGTATCTAATATCTATCACTCCCCATCACTCTCTATATATACGACACACCTTAAAACTTTATCATCTCCTGAATATTAAAACGTGTATAAAATACATTTTTTAATCATATTAGATTTCAAGATCTACGAAAGGGCTATGTTTTGTTTACTACTGCCTTGTACAAAATACAGGCTCAGCAAAATGTTAAGACTCCTCATCCAAGTATAAACTATTACAACTCTGGGAAGCTTTCTGACAGTTATCTATAGACACACTCGATCACCCTGCAACTCCATTCCTAGATGTATACCCAGAGATGCAGAAGAACGTTCCTTACAGCACTGTCCCTAATAGCCAAAACGTGGGAACAATCAAAACATCCATCAACAACAGAACAGATAAACTGGTATATTTTTATAGTGGAATTCTATATAGCAATGAGAATGAACTACTAACACTAGCATATGTGTCATTACTATCGAGCAAAACAAGTCAGATACAGAAGAATATACAGTACATGACTTTATATAATGTTGTTCTTTTTTTTAAAGACAAAAACTAACACATGGTGATAGAGGTCAGCACACTGGTTATCCTGGGGGAGAGGGAAGCATAGTAACTGGCAGGTGAGACGTGCGTGGGCTTCTGAAGTAGCTGCTGTTAATGTTCTATTATGATTTATGCATTTTTGTTAAATAAAAGGTTAGTATAGAAAAATTGTAAGAAAAAAAAAACATTGTCGAGTCGTCTTCCAGTATTATTGAAATAATGGAAGGATAATGAAAATAATTTCATTTATATACTTCCAGTATAATGAAAGTATTAGAGCTAATGCTTTCATTTCAAGTGTGGAGAAAACCAACCCAAAGATCCTTTCTCACTACACCACACTGTCTACCTACATACAAGGACTTATTTAAATACGAAAAAATTTACTCATCTGTTACTAACAGATCTTTCTCCAAAGGTTTCTTGTTTTAAATGTCACCATTCAGGGTAAATTTAATAAAACCAGAAGCCCTTTTTTCTCCTTAATCTGTGGTACTGGCATCTGTCTGATATATTCTAATACTGAATTGGCATGGATTGTTTGCCTGTTTTTGCTGTAATTGAGAAGGTTCACACATAAACAGAACTGATCTGGCAAATGAATAAACATATGAAGAGATTCTTCCCTTAAAACAAAGTTGTGTTCCACACATGGCCGAACCATCACACAATAAATTAACTCTTCAACAGTCTCCAAGCTAAAATGATAAGAGTCCAACCAATTAAACCCTAATGGGATCCCAATTTCCTATTTCTGATAGCAGAAGTTTAAATAAACCACTCTTGGCTTATAAACCCTTATCCAGACAATCCTGTCACACTTAGTTCCAAATCTGCATTTATGAATATGTGCTACAATTAAAAAAGCTTTCACTGCCACAACCAACATGTGCTTTAAAAAACTGGGGAACTTCAATTGCTTTAAAAATGAACATGATAGCCTTAATTAGAAAGGATAAACTAAATCTGACCCAATTGTTGTCTCCAAACTTTACATCTTAATAATCTGCAGTTATCCTGTTTACCTGCAGTCACTGAAATGAACAAACAAGCAACTGTCAAAGCTGTCAGACATCTTGTATAGTGTAATCTGGTCTGAGGATTTTACCAGGGTTCCCTCAGGACTGATTACCTTGTAATTCACGGAACCACAGAATGTGGAATAAGAGAGACCTCAGAGACCCCTTTATCTCTGGATTTTTCTGTATTCAATGCATTCCTTCGCCTCAACAAAAATCTGCATACCACTATGTGCACATAATAGCTGCCCAAAGTGAGTTTGACACAGGGTAAGAGCAGAGTATATAATCACTGCTCATGTTTTTGAGCTTCTCAAAAGCAGTTTCAAAGCTCTGGATGATGTAGCTCAGTGGATTGAGAGCGGGCTGTGAACCAAAGGGTCGCAGTTCGATTCCCAGTCAGGGCACATGCCTGGGTTGCAGGCCAGGTCCCCAGTGGGGGCATGTGAGAGGCAACCACACACTGATGTTTCTCTCTCTCTCTTTCTCCTTCCCTTTCCCTCTCTCTAAAAAATAAAAAATAAATAAATACAGCAGTTTCACAAAAATGAGAAGGAAGACGACTTCCTAGTAACACAGGAACAAAGCTTATAAAAACCAAGAGACTGAAGCAAAATATAATCCACAATAACTGAAAATAAGGTCAGAGTTCATCAGAAAAAGCTGACCAGCAAGTTGACAATATAAGTTAGCAATCATCAAGGCCAAAACACATACCAGAGGTCAGCAGTCTTTATGAGATAGCAAAATTCCACCTTAAGTCTTCATGCTAGAAGATAAATCATCCAGCAATCACTTGATACAAGGTAAGTACAGGGGGGAAAGGGCAGAAATTGGTTCAAACAGTGGCTTCTAATGGGGAACACGTGATAGAAAATCACCTGGGAGCCTATTTCAAAAAGCATACCAGACATCCTCCCTCAGAATATACCATAAGATGTACGTCACATTGATATTCTAATAAATCCTCCAGGTTCCATATTTCTGATCACATACCTGACTCCCACCCCAGAGGAAAACCAGTTTTCCAATTGTCTAGAACCAGAGGCTTAAAACAATGGAAAGTTTAAGAGATTGTATAGTTAGGGGAACTATTTAATGAAACAATCAGCTACATTGTTGTACATTTTACTTCCCCTTCTTCAAAATGTGGAGTTAAAAAAAATCAGGAGAAAGGTTTAGCAATAACTATAGAATTCCAGAAATTTCGAGTTACAATATTCTTCTACTTCCTTAACTTGATTCTGAGGTAAGCCACTCACTGAAACACTCACAGTCCTAGGTGAGTGGATTAGACCTCAGCATTTCACGCTAAAGGTAACCAACCCATGACATCAGCAGCATCATATGCAACACAAATATCTAAACAAGGCAGTTCTCCCAGCCAGGCTTTTTAAAGCAGTTTATTTTACAGTACCAGGCAAAATGTCACCATCAGTGTCAATACAAGAGGTGACTCCTCAATGCATCTAACCTTAGGGACGAATTCTTTGGCCTAACGTTCAAAGTCTCCCATAGCTCTGCCTCAACCTGCCTTTACAGTATTCCCCCCTTTCCAAGAGGGATATGTTCCAAGACATTCCAGCACTAAACCATATGTATACTATGTTTTCCCTATACCTACATACCTATGACAAAATTTAATTTATAGATTAATAATAACTAATAATAAAAAGAACAAATGTAACAATCTACTGTAATAAAAGTTATGTGCATGTGGTCTGTCTCTCTCCTTCAAAGTATCTTATTGTACCGGACTCACCCTTGTTGAGAGGATGTGATATAATACAATAATGCCTACGAGATGAGATGAAGTGAAGTAAATGATGTAGGGATCTTGGCCTGGTATTCAGCAACTAGAAGGGTTACTTGAACAAAAACAACTGTGATACCTCAGCAGTTGATCTGTAGCTGAGATGGCCCCTAAATGACTTAAGGGGCAGGTACCCTATGCAGCACAGAACACTGGACAAGGGGATGATTCCCGTCCCAGGTGGGGCAGAGCACGATGGCAAAAGAAATTTAAAACTTATAAACTGTTTATTTCTGCAATTTTCTATTTAATATATTAAAATGGACAACAGTTGACTGGGTGTCATTCTGCAAAGTGAAAGGCTACCAGTTCAATTCCCAGTCAGGGCACATGCCTGGGTTGCAGGCCAGTTCCCAGCAGGGGACGCACGAGAGGCAACCATACATTGATGTTTCTCTCCCTCTCTCCTTCCCTCCCCCTCTAAAGATAAATAAATAAAATCTAAAAAAATTTTTAAAAAAAGAAAGAGAAAGGTCTCTATATTAGATAACATTACTATATCAAGGCTGTATTTCCTGATTTTGATAAGTATGTTACAGGTACATAAGAGAATGTCCTAGTTTATTGGAAATACACACTAAGGTATTTAGGGTAAAGAGGCAGCACATGTGTAACTTACTCTAAAATACTTCAGAAAAATAATATGCCTATATAAAGAGAAAAATAATATATAAAATATGATAAAACATTGACATTTGGGGACTCAAGGTGAATGGTATACAGGAATTTTAACATTACTTTTGCAACTTTTTAAGTTTGAAAAATAAAAATACAAAGTTTAAAAAAGGAGTAAAAACCGTGTTTTTTATAATGCAGATCACCACCCTTCAATATGTTTGTGTTGTTCTAAAGCTGCATATGTTATCTTATAATTTTTTTAAAGAAAAGATAAAAGTATAGCGCACCATGTAGCCAGACCAACCCGCCAAGGAAGATTAAGGAGGAGCTTATGAAAACTGGAGCTGCTGGGCTCTAAGCAGCTCTGGGCAGCTGGCAATGAAGGCCAGAGGAACTAAGACCATCATCACCTCTTCCCCTATTTCTCCCTCACCGTTTAGCACTTCCCTCCTAAACCACCTCTACCTCTCATCTTAGCCATAAAGAGGACTTGTTTTTTTGCCTGCCTCCTCCTCCTCCACCTCCCTGCAAGGTAGAGGGAAACAAAATGAAAGACAATCACTTCCTTAATATTTTTATTTCTTTTTTTAAAATATGTTTTATTGATTATGCCATTACAGTTGTCCCATTCCCCCCCTTCATTCCCCTCCACCCTGCACACCCCCTCCCACCCACACTCCCCCCCTTTAGTTCATGTCCATGTGTCATAAGTTCTTTAGCTTCTACATTTCCC
>PVKM010027521.1:0-18738 GCA_004027735.1 Carollia perspicillata
AGTTTCTTAATCATGTCCCCTACTTTGCACATTTTTGGCTTATAATGACCTATGTTTAATATTTATCATGTGATTTTTAAAAATGTCCGACACAGTATAAATTGTGAGAGCTGCTCTATACATTAACATAATTGTATCTATTCATATTTTCTATTTAGAACAAAATTTTATCATCTGAAGTGAGAAAAAATTAAGGTCAATTGCTTATTATAAATCTCTTTGGCAGCACACTTAGAAATTATATAAATTTAATTTCATAGATGGCTCTGTAGAATATTTGTCCTACTTCACTTAATTATCACTGTGCAATAAACCACTCCAAAATCTTGTGGCTTAAAATCAACCACAATTCATATTAGCTAATTTGCCTATGTTTTGTCATAGCTTGGATGCTCTAGCAAGTCAAGAACTAGTAAATCCAATCTTGCAGATGCTTTACAAGACACTGCTGGATTCAGGTCACATTGACCTTAAGTGACTCACACACTGACCTCAGGGGCAGAGAATTAAACTTACCCACAATGGGAGAGTTTTGAAACTTACGATGGAAAATGTATGGATAGAAGAAGTGGTGAAGAAATTGGGCCAGTCTGCAGTCTGCACAAGTCTTCTCTGTTCTTCCTGTCCATTCTGATCCCCAACTGACATTTGTTTCCTAATATTATGTTTATTTTTTTATGCTAAAGATATTTCCAAAATTATATTTGAACACAGAAGTCTTAAATGATTCACAAAAAATGGTATAATATTTCCCACAGAGTAATTTTATTTTAATAGTTTTATGAGTTTAATAAAAAGTATGGAAGTAAATGTTCAGAATTCAGCTAGTGAGTTATGAAGGATTTGGGAATTACTATATCCTTATAACCACTCATCATCCCCTCTGCTGTGCACAAATCACATCTTATTTGTAAACAGCCACAAATAATGTCTGGGAGTCAGGTTTACTGGTCCTGTTTATTAAGCAAATCATGATGAAAACAAAACATACACAAGATAGACATTTTAATTATCACCCATGCTTTTATAAAAGTAACAAAATATATACAATGCAAATGAATAATTTTGAAATAAAGGGGTATGTTCTCATTTAGTAATTTATAGTAAGAGAACACGTTAGTTAAAGAAATATATAACCTGGAAAATTTATTTATATGGTAAAACAAACTGAATTAAAAATATCTGTTGGAGTGCCTTTGATATAATTTACTGCATATCAAGAGACTAAAACTGAGTAATTATGTTGCTCTCTAATTAGCATAATAGTATTAATATTTCTAGATGTCAGATTTACATGGTTGAATAATGCATTTTCCATTTTAGTGGATTATATGTCATTTTTAAGTGTTTTCCCCACAATAGCAAACTATGATAGAGTTGTTACGTTTTATACTATTTACTAGATGTCTCTGAGGCATACTTTAAGGATGTGCTGTGTGCAATAGATGTATAAATGATTTGTTTACATTACTCTATATAAATGATTTATTTGCTTAATGTCGCGGAAATTATTTGTTATATTATGGTTGCTGATCCTGTTGTCATCTGATTACTACAACAAACAAGATCTATATCTAATTTGGCCTTCTTTTAACTTGTGTAAACCAAATTCAGGTATTTTTATCTTCATTATCTTTATAGAAACAGCCCACTTACCAATTTTATGTTAATTTATCATATTATAATTTTTCAATTTCTCCTTATTAAACATGACTTTTCAAAACATATGAGATATTTTAAACAATAAAAATAGAATATGGTATAAAAATCTATGCTTACTTTACCAAAATATAAAAAAGGTTCATAACATTTTGCTATATTTGGTTCAGACCTATTATTTGAAAAACAGGAAACATTATAAATGACATGGTATATATTGTTTTTTTAGCTCTTCAATAAAGAAGCAAATTTCTGATCTTAGTCTTTATATTATGGCTTGATATTTTAACATTTTACTATATATGAGTATAATTATATGCACTATATAGTATTTTTCTATTTTAATATATAGTTATAAAATTATTTTTAAATGTAATGTTTCTTATTTATTGAGTTTATTCATAGTTTTGTGTTCAGGATTTACTCATGTTATACATATTTTTAAATTTATTTTATGTATAACACATTTATTTAGTCCATTTTCCACTTGACATGAGCCATCTTATTTTTAAAACATTTTATTGTATTTTTTCCACTACCGTTTACCCTTCATATTGTCTTCTTTATAGCCTGTATCTAGAACTGGGTATGTTGAGATTTACAATATGAGATCATTTACATGCACTAGCTGTATTAGTTATCAGTTGCTGTGTTAAAGATTTTTCTAAATATGTGGCTACTTGAAGGAATAAATACACTTTCACAGTTTCTTTTATGCTATATTTTTTGTGTTGTCACAGTTGTTCCAATTATTTCCCCTTTCACCCTTTCTCAGTTTCTGTGGTGGAATTCGGGTGGAGGAGCTGGGTCCTGAGATGCCTCACTGTCTCCCACAAGATGGTGATCGTCATAAGCAGCAACTGACTCGTGGACCTGCTTTCTGGCTCACTTGCGCAGTTGTTGGCAGGATACCTCCCTGACTGGCAGGTGATGGAAAGTCGAGTTCAACCCTCCCCACCGGGAAGTTCACAAAGTGGCAGGTGACCTTATCAAATTGAGTGAGGGGAAGACCCTACCTTTTGTAATCTATCCCAGGAATGACATCTCACACTTGTGCTGTATTCCACACGTTAGAAGCAGGTGACTAAGTTAGTCTACAAAGGGGAAAAGACAATAAATATCAAGTGATACGTTCATAGGGATCTATTTCAGAAGCTACCTACTACACTGACTATTAAGCAAGTGTTTTCAAACTGATCTTTCCAAACTTTTTATGATTATTGAGATCATATTGGCATGCAACATTTTGGAAGTTTAGATAATAAGTGTGTAGATTTGACACATTTACATATTGCTATATGATTGCTATGATAGTGTTAGCTAATACCTCTATCACAACACATAACTGTGTGTGTGTGTTGAGAACAATTAAGATCTTGTCTCTTAAGACTTTTAAGATTGTAATATAGTATTCTGAACTAGATTTACTATGCTGTGTGTTAAATCTCCAGAACTTATCTATTAGTTGCAAGCTTTACCCTTAAACAATATTTTTTGAATTCCCCCCATCTCTCTGTCTCTGGGAATCACCAATCTGTTCTATGTTTTTATAAGTTCAGCTTTTTTGCATTGCACTTTTATGTGAGATCATGCAGTATTTGTCTTCCTCTGTCTGACTTATCTCAGTTTGCATGACCTCAAGTTCTATCCATGTTGTCATAAATGTAGGGGTTTCTTCTTTCTCCTGGCTTACTAATAACTCATTTTATATATATTCGCTTCTCCTTTATCCATTCATTTATTAATGGACACTTAGGTGGTGTTCATATCTTAGCTGTTGTGAAAAATGATACAATAAACCTGTGAGTGCAAATATCCCTTAGAGAGTCTGATTTCATTTTCTTTGTAAGTATACCAAAAAGTGTCATTGGAGGATCATATGCTAGTTCTATTTTTAATTTTTTGAGGAATTCCCTTACCTTTCTATAGCAACGGAACCAGTTTACATTCCCACAAGCAGTGCTCAATGGAGGGAGTTTGCCACTGCTGACAAAGTGTGAATGAAGTCCTTAGAAAAAGAAATATTAAACAAGGAATTGAAATGCAGGTAACAGGTAAAATCAGTCAAGAAAACGGGACAATTTATGGAGGAGTGCCAGCCATAAACTTCAATATATAGTTTTTAAAGAATTGTTCATAGTGTAGGTTAGTTAGAACAGAGAGTTTGTCAGAAATGAAAGAAATCGGAAAAATCATCTGAAGTCCACGTTGAATGTTCTCACAGACACAGTCCCATGGAAGACTGCTGTATCTCAAATAATCATAATTAAATCAGTAATGATAGCTGTCTCAGGCAGAATAATAGGCATGAATTTATTACAAGGTAGTGATTTGAAATAATTGCAAAAAATTTCACAAAGTTTTGAAAGGGCTGTCTTTTCAACAGAGAGAGGCAAATGGAATAAAGGAAATAATAACTCCTGAGTGTTTTATTTGTAGGCCCAAACTTCTGTATTCAGATGGCAGAATTATTAAGCATAACATATGCATCAATATTTTCATTAGCACTGGCTAAGGATATTTCATTCCTTTTCATGGCTGAGTGATATTCCTTTGTATATATTCGCCACATTTTTTCTATTCAATCATTTACTGATAGGCACTTAAGTTGTTTCCATATCTTGGCTATTGTAAGTAACACTGAAGTGAATGTAAGCATGCATATATATTTTCTAATTAATATTTTAGATTTCTTTGGAGAAATACCCAGAAGTAGAATCACTGGGTCATAAAGTAGTTTTGTTTTAAATTTTTTGAGGACTTTCTATGCTGTTTTTCATGGTGGCTACAACAATTTGCAATTCTACTACAGTGCACAAGGGTTTCCTTTTCTTCACATCTGTGCTAACATTCATTGTTGATTTATTGATGATAGATATTCTTATAGGTATAAGGTGATATCTCATTATGGTGTTAATTTGCAGTTCTCTGATGGTTGGTGATTTTGGATGTCTTTTCATATATCCATTGACCTCTTTGTATGTCCTCTTTGATAAGGTCTGCCATTTTTAATAGCATGGATGGACCCGAAGGGTATTATGCTAAGTGCAATAATTCAGACAAAGACAAATACCATATAATTTATCTTATATGTGGAATCTAAACAACAAAGTAAGTGAACAAACAAAATAGAAACAGACTTGTAGATACAGAGAAAATACTGATGCTTGGGGGTTGGGGATGCAGGTTGAAAAGGTGAACAGCTTGAGAAGTACACATTGCAAGTCAGAAAATAGTTTCAGGGATAGTAAAACCTAGAGAATATAGTCAATAATGTTTCTAGTGCCCGTTGGTACTTGACCTATTGAGGTGATCAATTTGTAAATTACATATCTATGCAACCACTGTGATGTACACCTGAAACTAATATAAAATAATATTGAATGCCAACTGTCATAGATAAATAAAAATAAATAAAAATTCAAAAGTGGCCAAAGAGGATGAATGAAAAGGAGGGGCATTCCAGAGGTAGCAACAAGAGTTGGGGTGAAGATTGCACTGGGGTGTCACTTCTTTCTTAAAGCTGTGTTTTTCCAATTATTTCCAAGACAAAACTATCTTCTGATTTTTCTATTGGATGACTGCTTCCCAGTATGCTTTGCATGTGCCTGTTTCTTGCTAGAATCTCAAGTTTCTAGGTTCTCCAAAGATTATCTTTTCTCACTCTTTAAGCTTTCCCTGACTTATCTCAGGCATATATGTATTCAACTACTATATACATGAGGTTAAATCTCAAAATATAGTTCCAATGCATTGCTTCCTAGGTACATATTTTCTTGAATATTTTTAAAAAAGTGTCAACAGTTACAAAAAAAGTGTTCAATATTCCTTCTTACTTTCTCACTACTACACAAACACACATACATACACACACCATGTGCACTTACACCCAGAAACTCATATAGTACTCTGCATACATAACCGTTCACAAAAAAATGCAAGCATTTACTATGGTGATTCTTAATGTATTCTCTATTTCATATTTTAAAATATTGTATTTATTTATTTTTGTAGAGAAGAAGAGAGGGAGAGAAACCTCAATGTGTGGTTGTCTCTCAAACATCCCCTACTGGGGACCTGGGCTGCAACCCAAGCATGTGCCCTGACTGGGAATTGAACCAGTGACCCTTTGTTTCACAGACTGGCTCTCAATCTACTAAGCTACACCAGCCAGGGCCATATTCTCTATTTTTTTGAATGACAAATATTTATATACTCCTATACTTTTAGATTAAAACTTTTCAGCTCATTTCAACAAATAATAGGTTATTGTCCATTTTAGTTGAAACTGCAGAACAAATGGAATCTTAAAGGCAATCGCTGGTTATAGAAATGCATAGAAATAAAAATAAAACTTGATAGAAAGACAAAAAAGTCCTCTCCAACAAGTTTGGTAGATGTAGATTATATGTTTTAGAAAGTATTGTACTAATTATTTTGAAATCAGAAACACTTAAAATGATATTAAAATCCAATATAATACGGAAGATCACAATGAATACGATGAGAATGAAATTCCTGAGGAGAAAGAGAGAAGTATTCATCCATAAGAATATTTATGGAAAGAAATCTCTGGGTACTCTTGCAACTAAGAAATGAGTAGTATTTATATTTCTGCTTGCATTAAAAAAATAACCCATACAACTTCAAACAAAGTGTTTATAAAAAGTCTTAAGCTATAAGATATAGTGACTTTTAGTAACAACATAATACCTTATTTAATAATAATATATGTATTTATTTAATAAGTAAAAACTTGAGTTCTTCATAGTTATGCCCATTATTGACTTACAGAGAAATATTAAAATTAAAATTTTAAAATGAATGGATAAATTCATTGAATAATTCTGTCTATCTGCAATACCTCAGGTCTATTGTTCTTTTACATTTTTTGTTATCTTCATGTCTGGTATTTTATTTATGCAATAGGTTATGAAGTTGTAAATTACATTTTTCACCTGGTAATTAGTGATATACTATGTCAAATATGGCAAATAGTAATCCAATACAAAATTATGACAATACAAAGCCATCAAGTCATGTCAAACCTCCATTTACCTGTTTTTAAGCTCCACATTTTTTCAAGAGATTTATGAAAGCATGTAAACTTAGAGCAGCAAAAAATTGAACTGCTAAAAGATCAAACTTTGAAACCATCCAAGTTAATATTTTTTAATTGTGATTAATCATGATCTTTGAGCTATCAAGCCTGTCAAAAAGTGAGGTTCTATAAACACTTAAGAACATGCTGATTTCTATGGAAAGAAAAATACATTGCATTTTAAGAGAAACTCACTTCATGAGTTCTTACAAAAATATTGAGCAACATCATAGTTTATAAGTTAATGATGATTTCATGGGAAACATAAGTGTTTTGACTATAACCATTTGGAACTGAATTCAGCTTATTGCATTTGTTTCATTCATTAGGTTTACAAAATTTTTATCTACATTGATAGCACTCAGAAAACATGACAGACTGCACATGCAGCACTTCTGTTAAACTGTCTTTCTTATGAACCATTTTTCCTTTTTTAAAGAACTATACTAATAGTCAGTTCAAGTTTAAGCATGAACAAGAGTTTGACAACACTAGCCTTGTGTTGCTTTTTACAACGGTGACATCTATTTTGAAAGTCAAGGAACCTTACCTATTCTCTTTGGGACAAGAGGATCACCTTTGCAGGGGAGAGAAATTGATATCTTCAGCTAACAAAAACAATTTTTATTGGCATAAGACACAGTTTTGTCAAAATGTGTGAATGAATTCTGAATTGGAACCACAACAATATACAAAACATCTAAGTATATTCTTGAAAAATAGCAACACAAAGCTTAAAAGCCATCTATCTTGATAGAATATCTAATTTTCACAAGTACTTCCTATCCAGATAGCTATTGAGCAAGAAGAATGGATTTATACCAGAATAAATCCTTACATAGTGGAAATAATCTCCAATTGACTGAACTATCTCAAGTTTATTACCAAGATAACACAAAGGGCTTTTCTTTCTATTTATAATGACAAGTGAGCATATATTTTTTTCTTGCAAACTCTATTTTCAGGTTTTTAAATATGTTAAAGAAAAAAAAGAAAAATATTTTTATCATTTGAAACTGAACTATAAGATTCTTTTTATGCCCGTGTTTTATAAAGCATAATAATAACTCTCAGATATAGCATGTTTATTATGTGCATGGATTCTCTTCAACAAGCCTTTAAGAAAGTTAATATTATAGTAATCATGCTCATTTTATAGATGAAGGAACTAAGGGAACACTTTATGGCAGACTGTAGGTCAAGGCAGACTGTCTGGAAGGATGGAGACTATGCTGTGAGTGTTGTGTCCCCAGCCACAGCTGTAGATAGGGAGTTGACTTTCTTACAGTTTCAGAGGCAGTAAATGACAAAACTAGGTCTAAGTCCAAACACATGTGCAAACCATTGCCCACTAAGGTCTCCTACATCACTGGTAATATCATATATACATTGGACCTATTTGAGTTTATATTACCTAGATTATGACTTATTTGGACAGCGATAAATATATACTGATTATCATAGTTCTGTAACAATAGCTTTGTATCAATGATCCTTTAAAAGACTATATCTCTACAATATCACACAGAGATAAGAAGATTAACTAATTAATTAATTATATACATATATTTAAAAATGTATTAGAATGTTTTTCTATATTTAAGGAGTTTGAACAGTTAAAAATACCTCATGTTTTAAATCTGTAATTTGCAAGAAGTGTTTGGAAACTTTATTAAGTATAGTGCCATTCAAAGAGAATTATATTTTAGAAATTAAATTCACTGTTTAACAAAGATAGATATATGCCACTCAGGAGAGGGTTAAATATTTTTTTTTTTGCAAAAAAAAAAAAATGTCCTTGGAGTCCTTCATTCCATTTAAAGTATTTAATCAAATGAGAAAATGCAAGGTGTTAATCAGATGGGAAAATCGTAGCAAGGTTTTCCCACTGGGGATGTACCCGTGGCCATATTGACAGAGATAATGAGATTTGGATACATGGGTATAAAACCTTTTATTAAGAGGGAAAAATGTGTCAGACCTCTGAAGGGTTTCACATGCATTTGTCAAAACAATTGGTTATAATAGATAAAAAGCCTAATTTTCCTCTTTATATTATCATTTATTTCTAAGAGTAGTTAGTAGTTTGTAGAATATGAGCACATGTACACACATACACACATATCCCAGAAGAACATTTTCATTTTAAGTGGCACTACTGAGAACCAAGTTATCATGATAAGCATTATGTACGTTACATGGAAATGAATTGAATAAAATACTGAAGATCACACATATCTGTGACTATAACCTACATTCCTTAACTTTGTTTATACATTATTTGTTGTTTGTATTGGATAAAAGTTATTTACTTGAACTTGACATTTTTATTTAAATATTTTTCTTTTTCATTACAATATAAAATGATTATTACATCAAAATATATAAAATTAATGTAATGATGTAAATATAATCCAACAATGAATATTTTTCTGTTATAATATTAAATATTAAGCTGACCATGATTAAAGAGATAAAATAGTTAACATAAAGTCACAGATAAGAAAACTAATAAAATATGATATGTAGCTTTGGACAAGTGCATTTTAAAGTCAAGCAAATGAAAGTTCTGAAGTGAACATAACTTAACAAAATTGACATGAGAGACAGTTTCAATTTTATTCAAAATGTTTCATAACATAGAAAATATTTTTTAAAATATCCAATTGTCTTACAAAGCCAGCATAACTCAACAGAAAGAACACTATAGATAAATTTTATTTTGAGTGCATGTCAAAGTACAAATAAGATATTACAAGTTCAAACTATGCAGTAGTAATTAAATCAGAATGAATCAAGACAAACAAGGTTTATTCCTGGAATGTAGGGTCATTTGTCATTAGAAAAACTTATCAGCATTATTTATCTTTTTCCATGTTTAAAATATATTGTGTCATGTTAAATAAGAACATTGACAGTTAGTTATAAAAGAGAATGAGATGTAAACCCAGTTTAGGTAAGTGGTGGAAGATATGAATGTGCATGATACAGAGGAAACTAGTTTTGTTTGTTATTTTATTACTTTTTATTTTTTGTAAAAGATAAAACTTTTAGATATGCTAGTGAAAATCAGGAGTATCGATGTAAACTCAGGACTAAAAATTTAAAAATTACTTTTTGTCACAATGTTAATTATAGAAATTACTTAGATGTGATATTTCAATCTATTTACTATGGCTTCCCAAGTTTTCAAAAATTTAAATATGAACTCCTAGGTTTTGATCTTTGACTAAATTTAAAAGGGGGAAAAAAAGGCAACCATTTCAGAGTATCTGATTCTATACCATTACAAGAAATTTCCTTCTGAAGCAACACATAAAACCAGTTTTATTCATACTTCATGAGTATTGAGGGAAAATTATGTGTATAAATTAAAAGTTATGTAGTTTCATGTCTGAATTGCTAAAGAAAGAGTCAAAATAGTTGGACAATAATTATAACAATTTATAAAAGGTAAATTTTTAGAACATGCAGTAATAAATAAAGGTACAAAGAAAATATTACTGTCTCACACCATAAAAACTAATACAGTCTTAAATGAGAAAAAAAATTCTCATTTAAGAATATGCATCAATGTTCATCTGGAATGCCACTAAATAGAGTGTCTTATACCACACACCATATTTAAATGTACTCATAAATTTAATAGCAAAACTATTTGGAATTTGAAGTTATATTTTTCCTGTTGCTACATATTATTATTCTTATTATAAAATTTAATTTATTATATTAAAAGTTTCCAAGTGCTATGTAGTTTCACAGAATCAGTTTTTATCTTTGGGAAGTCATGTTAAGATTTTGAGAAATATAATTACATTACTATACATTTGAAGCAGGGATGAAAAAAGGATAAATGAGAGGATATAAAATGTTATATTTGTTCATTATTATTATTTATTTAGAAGGAAAAATAAATGCAATTTAATGACCCACTGGCTTAAGAAAGGCTGAGTTATGAATAATGCAAAGGATCAAAGGCAAACTCAGTGTCCAGGCAACAGATTTAGAAACAAACATTCTTGGAGGCAATGGAAGTAAAATTTCATGAATAAAGAAACCACAAAAGGAACAGCAAATACTGCTTTTAGAGGTATAAAAGACCCTTACCTAGGCATCATTAATGCTATACAAATTTTACACTGTCCATAAACTTTTGTTGATTAATTCAAATGGTAGATAAAGTATGTTCTCTAATGAAAGAATAAAGCTCTCTGTACTCGGGATTAAAGCAGTCAGGGGCAAAGTGCCCTTCCCTGAACAGGCTTGGCTGAGAGCTTCAGATGGAAATGATGTCCCTGCCCAATGAAAAGACAAAGCCTGCTATAGAATTAATGATCTTTCAATGTTTCGGTCTCTCCTAAATTGAGAAATATTTGCGTTGGGTCATTTATAATATTTATATCAGTTACTTGTATCAATTTATTTCTACTAGGGTTCTAATTTTCATCAGAGGTCTTAAGACAACTTTATTGGAAACTTTAGGTAGGTTAAACAAAATAAAACCACTGATTGACCAAACGTCCCCTCTATCAGATTACATACAGCAAATTGCCTGATCTCTTTTTCGTTATTTATGTTGATATTTTTATTGGCCATGTGTTTCGGGATCTGCTGCTAATCAAAAGCTGAAATCGAATTGGTGCCTTGCTACTCCCATTATCTGTGTGAGAGTGAGCATGAAATGCTTGAGCCTCGCATTTTAAAAATAGAAAAAAGTGAAAGCAATAGTAATCTTAAAAGCTATAAAGAGTATTTTTTTTTCTGTGAAGTTAGCGGTACCCTATTTCAAGTTAATTTCTTAAAACACAAATAACTTGTTGTTAGCATAGGTAGTCAATTAGTTATTAATAAAAAAGACAACAAAAGTATTGCACATTGAGTTTAATAAACTGGGGAGCACAGGCCTGCGTGCTCAGCCAGGAAGCTCCAGCAGTTACGGACTCCTTAAACTCCGGGAACCGCGACTGAGGAGACTTAACCCTGGGAGCACAGAAATTCTCTCTGGAAACACTGTCCACCTCTGGCTCCTGATTGTTGGAGGGAAGTTACAGAAGGAGGTATTTGAACATCGAGGCTTGTCAGTCAACTTGGGATGGGACCTAATACAAGCCTGAAAAAGCTTGAGAAGTTGATTGGTTATTTTGAAACAGTTCCTGATTATAACCACAGGGAAACAAAGAAGCTCCCTCTCTGCCTTGCAGGGTGACTCACACTCGTCCTGTTCGTTTGCTCACTCTCTTGCCTAGGGAGCAGGCTACCACCATGCAGGTATAGCAGCCAACCGGAACCTGCGGCGGACTGCATGGGCTCGAAAGCACCAATCTTTCATATGAAACAGAAACCCTGGACCCTGACCCTTGCTTTGACCTTGTTGAAGACCTTGATGGGCTTTTTCCATGGTGGGATGAATGGAGATGAGGAACTGAAAACACAGAGGCAGCTTCTATTTCCACCCAAATAAACTTTGCCACACCACCATTTCCCATGCATGAGTTGGTGAAATGCTTTTCTCATGATCTCATGGAAGATGCCCATGCCCACCGGCAACATTAACATGAATGTCTCAAACGTATAAACCATGTCTTAAATACCAATCATATACAAAACTCAAGGACAGTTAATATAAGAAATACGTTTTTCATTTTTTCCCGTAAGTTCCTCAAAATCAGACTTCTGCTTAAGCAGTGACTGATGATCTCAAAGGCAGAGAAACACAACACAGATACCAAATAAAACTCAAACACAGGAACATACAGTTTAACTTGTATATTTTTAATGTGTGAATTTTAAAGAGAAAACATTAGGAAGATTTTGTTGCATTTCACATTGTGGAATGTGGTTTTCCCTTTCACATTTATCATCTACGAATTTCTTGATCTCTTCACATAAGGTACAGTTAATAAGCAAAATACATTGTGGTGATCTATATTTTATTTAAGATGGACTATCTAGTCATTTATTCCATAAAAGCTCAGTAAAAAATTATTGTAAGCAAATTTTTATATTAGGCATCAAATTACTAAATATATAATTAACAGACACCAATTCAGAGAACTTGCATTATTATTTCCTTTTAACTTAGAGTCGTTTTCATAACTAAAGACATTTTTCTATGTACTAGATGGGTAGAGATTTCATGAATATGATGAATGTGTGGAGGAAAAGGGTTTGGCAAATATTCAACTAAATCAATATTTTCACAGAGAAATAGGAGTAAAAATGCCATGTCAGTAAGTGCTGACTGGTTTAAAGTCATGAAAAGATCAAGGACTAGCACATTCAGAAATGTGGCAGGAGCTGAAGTGGAGAGTGATTCACGCCCCTTGATAGCTCATAAATTCAAAAAGATCACTCTGGCTGAATAGATTACAGGAGAGCGGTATCAACAGCCTGAGGAATCTGGCCAGACAACACTGAGTAAGCTACAGAGTGCTTTTGGCATGTGTTGTTATTTAGACAATACCATCATTATAGGTGAAATGTACAGAGAACATTCATAGAATCTAAACAACCTGTCCCCGAGGTAGCAATAACATGGATTTGGGGTGCAGAAGGCTACATGTGAATTCTTTAAAGAGGAAAATAAGACCTGGAGTAACGTGACAGATGCAAGTTGTTTCTTTGGTAACAGGATAAAATACCATCTGTAAAATACGTTTCGTGCCCAAAACAAGTAATGGTTGCTGAAGTTTTCTGGGATTTATAAACTGTTGATTTCATTAAATTTCAAATATCTGAGTCAGAAAAGGACAGTTGTTTTTAATGTATGTGGTATATATACTAATATTCTAGAATGTCATGTTTTATCTCCCTTTAAAAAAATAAGCAATATACTGCCTATTGTTTCACGTCCGTAACTCCTAACCAAGTTAATTTCACATAGCCCAATTTATTATCTTCAAAATGAATGTAGCACTTTTACAATTACCTTAATGGTGTTATGAATAATGTTACCCTTTTGCTTTTTTCTTAAATCTCCTCTCTTGCTCCAGGACAGAAGGAACATTCAGTAACAAATTGAATCTTATTGAATCACATGCTTTGGCTTTTTGTCTATATTTAGTTGAAAGGATATAATTGTAACAAAGCCACTGGAATGTGAACGAAGGGAAATAAATACTGCCATTTGTCTTTAAGCAAATTTTGGAACAATTGTGAAATAAAAACAAAGAAAAGTGGAATGGAAGATTAAGACCTTGAATGTTGGTAAAGCTTACATTGAGGTAAGTGACATACAGAATGAATTTTGTTTCTAAGGCCTATGTCATTTCACATTTTAACTTATCTAAAATCAGTGCACATACATATTTGTCATTGTATTATAAATACTATAGTCATCTTCATGCACTGTGTATTTGTTAGCTTATGCTTATTTTTCCTTCTGAATTAATTTATTAGATTTAGTGACTCATGAAAACTTACACAGACATAAGTGAAGAACAGAGAAAGAAGCTGCTTGTGTACTAATGCCCACGGCACTCATCATCATTCTCTGAATAGACTCCCTTTCATTCAGTTACTAGAATGCAGGACGCATTGTGTGAGACATTTCACATATTCAACAACACACTCTCCCATTGTTTTTTCTCAAAACACTTCACACTTGACATCATCAGAAATTACTGAAGACAGGGACCTCCATCACACATTATTTTAATCGACACTTCAATCAGCTTGTTAATATTTTGTATTCAATTGGAAATATTGAACATTTGCTTCTTCTTCAAATAACTTCTGGTTTTAATTTGGGTGGCCAGATTTTAAAAATTTGAGATTTCTTTTCCCAGCTATGACGGAATAACATTGATAGAGCAAATATCCTGCTCAGAACATATAGTAAAGCCAAATAAAATTGTAATAAGGAAAGGAAGGTAGAGTAGTGGGGTAAGAAGAAAAGAAGGGCAAGGAGATGGAAGAGGAGAAGAAGACGGAGGAGGAGGAAGTAGAGGAGGAGGAGTGAGAAAAAGAAGAAAGAAGAAGAGGAGGAGGAGGAGGTGAGGAGGGTTAAGAAGGGAAGAAAAGAAGAAGGAAGGAGAAAAAAGGGAGGAGGAAGGAGAAGAGAGAGAGGAAGAAGGGAAGGAGAGGGAAGAAGGGAAGGAAGGGGAGGAGGTGGAGAAGGAGAAAAAGAAGTTTGTTGAGTAAAAAGTACATTGGAAAGCTGATAGAAAGAAAATGAAAGAATAATGAGTCAATATTGTTTTGCATGTTTTCTTTTTTTCTCCCCTTAGGGGTTATTACTATTCTTCACACGAAGTGAAAAGTTAAAAACCCGGGCCCCAAAGCCTACAGGCAGAAACTTTGGAAGAGACTTTATCAACTCTCACTGCATGGGTGGACATGGTTTCAGTATGCGGGACTCCTAAGTTAACCAGAATTCAATGGGGCCAACGTTCCAGAGCAAAGACATGCACAGGATAGTCAGTTTCTCCTTGAGCCATTACAGAATTATTATGCTATGCAGGACACGATGTTAACAGTCAAGAGGAGGACTGTTTTTTTTACATTTTTGAAGTGCTAAAGAATAAAAACCAATATTAATATCTGTTAGAATAAATCACTCAAAGATTATTACCTTGCCTCAAATATGCATAATTTATTCTTCTCTTAGTCCTGTTGCCTATCAGATTATAGGGTTGACTCTCTCTAGTGGATAAAAGCATCACTGGGAGCCTTTATTGTTTTTCATACACAATTCTGATAGTTAATTTTATGTGTCAGCTTGGCTAAGTTATGGTGTCCTATTGTTTGATCAAATGCTAGTGTATATATTGCCGGGAAGGCAGGTGTTGTTTAGATGTAATTCACATTTACTATCAGTTGATTTTAAGAAAATGAGATTTCTCTCAATAATGTGCTTGGGCTTCGTGAAATTAATTGGGGCTTTAAGTATAGACACTGAGGTTTTCTAAAGAAGACATAGAAAATCTGCCTCAAGACTGAATGAATCATCAGCTCTAATCTGCATTTCCAGCCTCCAGGCCTACTCTACAGATTCTGAACTTGCCAGTCCCCCTAACTGAAACTTACAAGAGCCAATTCCTTCAAATAAATCTAGGTAGCTAGAAGCTAGACAGATAGATGCATAGTTCTGTTTCTCTGGAAAACCCGGACTATACAGTACTACAACACAGCACTAAAACATGAATTCCAAGGCATACAATAAAGAGAACCAAGAGAAAATAAACCCAAACCAGACACTAAAGACAAAATCCAAGCTGAGTGACACTGTATATATCATATATCACATGTGGATTTAAAAATGAATAGAAAAAATATATGTTCCTAAATATATACGATGCATGGGGAATTTTGCCATAGAATAATAATAAGAAAAAGTGCTACGTGTAAATTCCATAATTAAATCAGTACTGGCTATTAAGAAATCACTATATTGTTTTGGCATAAGATTGGTCATAGCATAAAAGGGAATTTGTGAACCAAATGCCCAAAACACAGAAATTTGCAGACTGAGGAAAAGAAATAAAAAAGGATGACAATACAGAATTATATATATATACAGAATTATATATATATTATATATATATATATATTCATATATATATACAAGTAATGGACTTAATATGAATATACCTAATTTATAAATTAAACTTTATCATAGGTATGTGTGTAATAGAAAAAAACATAGTACATATAGGGTTTGGTACTATGCTATTTTAGGCATCCAGAGGGGATGTCATCCGAGACCCCCAGTCTCCGAGACCACTGGGGGTCTCGGATGACATCCCCTCTGGATAAGTGGGGCACTATTCTAGTTCAGCTGTTCAGGATCTAGTTAACCAGTTGCCCCTGAGGGGAAGGCCTTTTGTAACAGAGTTCCTTTCCCCGAGCTCCATCTGAGAACATGAGGTGATTTTCCTCTAATATTGACTGTGGTAATTTTGTTAGCCTTTGGAGATAAACCTCACAGCATTGTGGGGCTCCCTATGACTGGGTCTCTCTGCAGTTTAACTCAAGGTTTCCAGCCCTGAGCCTCCAGAAATGTGTTGTCTTTGACTTTTCAATCTCAAGTCATCTGTAAGGCCAGGTTTCTATCACAAAATCTTATTTGAATGTATATCTTTTAAAATGACTTTTTAAGAGTTTAATGCATACACATGATAAAATATTTTTAATAATTAAGAAGCCAAATGCACAAAAAATATGTAACTTATTCTCCTTTTCTACTTACATTTGTTGCATATCAATTAAGACAGAAGAGTATAGAGACAGTCAACTTTTTGACTTATCTAAACTACAAAAGAACATGTTGGCGAATTACCAGTGTAACTGTGAATTTATGATTGTCTCCCTATCTGTCCATCTATCTAGCTATCCATATCTATCTACTTTTGAAGTGGAAATTATTCCAAGGAAATCATTTAAGTAATTAAATATTTGCATATGTTTATGGTCTACATGTTCCACATTGAATGTTACTCTCAAATGCTAGGTTTGGCCCCTCCAATCTCCCACTAACACATACATAGCAACTGTGGTATATTTTTGTCAGATGTATTATAAAGTAATGATTTGTATGATTACATTTTCATGGTGTCTCCCTTGCTCAGTTTACCATGGTCATCTAAGGACAGAGAACTTCTACTTTCTTCTTGGCTCCATTGTCAATCCAGTAGGTACTATAAGGTTAGTGATTTATTCAAAAAAAACTGTTGAGCACATAAATAAATTTCTTGCTTATTATATGTGACAATCCATGGTGTGAAATATGTTAGACAATAATTCAAATCCATGCCATTCAGGGTCAGTGTAGATAGTGAACTGTGTTACATTTTTATTCCCGTTCAAACATCAAACAAATGATGTTTTGAAAACATTTCTCCATGCTTTAAAAGCTTATTACACACAATCTTATCCTAGCAAAATATGTCAATGTAAGATGCATGCCAAAACAAAAACAATATTAAAGTTTATATAATTTATTATATAATGTTATACTAGATTATAGGTAGTTTCTAATTTTCTATGAAATTATTTAAAACAAATTCAAATTATAAAGAATATCGGGAGCTTGTTTGGAGCTTCTAGCATGGGAGCACAGTACTCCTATAGCTCTAGTTGAGAAGGTCATCCTCTTCCACCGTGTGCTCTGCTTTGGGAGGGACATGAATTGGTGAGGGAGGAAGGGGACACCTGCCTGGCCAGCCAGATCAGCCGAATCAACCCTGGTGATCAGTGGGGTGACAGATGTCACAGCCAGATCACACACATCTGAAAGAAAAAAGGAGCTCCTACCCTTTGGGACAGCATGGATGGAACTGGAGAGCATTATGCTAAGTAAAATAAGCCAAGTGGTAAAAGATGAATACTATATGGTTTCACCTTGAAGTAGAACCCAATCAGTGAAACAAACAAACAAGAAAAATATAACCAAAGACATGGAAATAAAGAACCAACTAACAGTAACCAGAGGGAGGTGGGAGGTGATAATCGGGAGAAAAGGGGGAAGGGTTTTCAGGAACAACTATAAAGGACACATGGACAAAACCAAGGGGGGATGGAATCAGGGGAGGGAGGTGGGGGTGTCTGGCATAGGAGGATGTGACGGGGGTAAATGCAGAATTCTAACTGTACTTGAATGACAATTAAATAATTTTAAGAAAATACTGAAAGTATAGTAAAAATATAAACCTTTTAAAATAATCTGTTTTTAAGATTTTATTTATTTAATTTTAGAGAGGGGAAGGGAGAGAGAAAGAGAGGGAGAGAAACATCAATGTGTGGTTGCCTTTCACATGCCCCCTTACTGGGGACCTGGCCTGCAACCCAGGCATGTGCCCTACACTGGGAATCAAACTGGCAGCCTTTTGGTTCACAGGCCCACACTCAATCCACTGAGCTATGCCAGCCAGGGCTAAAATAATCTTTTATAATGTCATGAACCAAGGAAGGGCCACCACTGATATTTTAGCTTGATACTTCAGGAACTGTTGGAGTTTTTTTTTTTTTTTTTTTTTTTT
>PVKM010027522.1:0-18750 GCA_004027735.1 Carollia perspicillata
CGGGAGGGCGGGCCGCTGCGGTGGGGACCCCCTGGCCCAGCGGGGGGGGGGGCACTTAGGAAAAACGCCCGGTTCCCGTCGCCCTGCAGCGCCTCCGTCTCGGGCTGTTCTTCGAGGTCTCCCGCAAACTCACGGGGCGTCCTCCGGGGCGGGGGCGCTTGGAGACAGCGGCTGGGCGGGTAGAGGTCTCGGCAGCCTCCACGGCGCCGGCCAGCAGGGGTCATCCCGTCCCTCCCCCGGCCCGGCGGCCCTCGGGCGCGGACCGGAGCTGCGGGGAACCTCGCGGGTCAGCGGGGCTGGGAGGCGTTGTCCTCGCCCCGGACACTGGAGCAGTCCAGAGCGCGGACCAGGACGGGAGGGAAATTGGGCCGGAACCCTCGCCATCGCGCCAGGGTCTGGAGCGGAGGGCCCAGTCGCCCGCGTCACGCCCCAGCGGCCGACGCGCCTTTGTCTCCGGGGCCTTTCTCTAGCGATGAGCGCGGCGCCGGCTGTGGTCGTGCGGGCGTCCCGGGACAGCGGGCGCGGGGCTCATGCGTCGCGGCGGAAAACCGGCAACTCGGTCTGGACGGAGACAGGCGCTCAAGGGCGGCCACTCTGGCCTAGGTCTGGAGGCGGAGGCAGCAGTGGGCCCCGGGCCTGCAACCCACCTCGAGTCGAGTTACACTGGCATCTTCGGCGCCTCCATGTGCCGGCCGCACAGAGAGTGTTGGGGGCTCCGGGGCGCGCTTCCCGCGCGGGCCCGGGACCTAAGATTCGCTCCTTCTTTCCTAGGACTGGCGGGAGGATGGGCGGGGGCTCCCATCTGTCCGGAACCCAAGGTCCCGGGGGTTTGCTTTGTTCGCAGGGCGAAGCCGGCTGTCCCTGCCCTGCTGCGGGTCTAAGCCATCGATCGCGCCGGGTTTCCGGCTGCATTAGCATCCACAGAACCCAGGCTGCCGGGACCATCTCCCGTCTACGGGGTAGTGTCTTTAAACACCCTACCTGCATTTGTGCAGATCAGAGTGGAGTAGAACTAGGTGGATGGATGATCACTGCCAAATACACAACTTATTTGGATGATATAAGCTTACAGACACACAACAGCAGAATTATTTTCTACTTGAATTCTGTAGATCATTGTTCCCTTGTCTTTCTCTTCCAGACCCATAGACACAGGATGCTTTGTTTTAAGGTCAGTGGAGTAAATTGTAGTTTGAGGGCTTAAAGCAGACCAATAATTGCGAAATAAATGCATTTCTCGCCCAGATCAAAAGCTCAGGTGTGCCCTATGTATTTGGGTTGGGGCTCAAACATAACCATTTAGGCAGGGAGACCCAAAGACCTGTTTTTCAGCCATTGGGAGGGGGTTATAGTGTCTTTCCTCTCAGGCCTCCGTAGACACCACCCAACAAGATACATTCTCAGATCTGCACTGTCTCTGGGAATAAACCAGGGACCAATTATTCCTGAACTCCCTAAATTCCTCCTTCATTTTTAGCCAGAAACACCTTCACTGTTAACTCTTCCTGTATACATGTCTCTTAAGAGAGGAGGGTAGTCTCTTACCTGGGTTCACTGGGATTCTGATTTCCTCCCCCTTTGTTCAGATCCAAGCACAGCCATCCAGTCCCTCCCCCTGCTCATGGCTGCCAGAAGCTATCTGGTTCCCAGCCTTGCCTACATTCTGTAAGGCCTTTGTATGAGTAAACTTAAAGCTTGGGATCATCTTCTTCCTGCCTGAACCCCTCAGCTACATAAGACAGCTGAGGATTAGGGGGCAAAGGGAAGTGGGATTTGGTTGACATTTACCATATTTTCTGGTTGCAAGAGTAAGGAAAGGCAGGGAGACAAAGTTTTCACAACAGGAGGCATGGTTTGTAGGCTGGGCTCAGTGGGGGCCCCTGCTATTCCAGAGCAGGCCCAGGAGGGAGGAGGGGGTATTTGGAGGAAATTCTACGATTGGACCCAGGCTGTGATAAAGATGAACTTGGGGACAAAAGTTACAAGGGTAGAGGCAGAGGGAGGGTGTCCCACCCAGAAGGAGGGAGTGAGGTGAAGGTGCAGAGGGTTCACACCCCCAGCTGGAACCCAGACTCTGGTCCTGGCATGGCTCAGAGGAGGTCACTGGCTGAGAGGGATGGAGCCTATTTCACCAGCTTCAAGGGGTCTTTATTCCCCTGCCCAGTCTGCTTGCAGTGCACAAAATGTGCTCCCAGAACAAAGCCATGGGGTTAAGGCCATGGGGTTGAAGTGTGGACCTACAAACCCCTGCCCCATATCCCAGGGCTCTATCATCATCCCAGCTCCAACCTGCTTGCACCCCCACCCTGCCTTTGCTTCATGGAACTCCTGTGGCTCAGGCTTCCTTTTTCAGGCATTGCAGGTATTTTCAGCCTCCTCCAAGTGGTCCATATTATTTTTACAGCCCACAACTTCTTAGATAGTCCTCTCCTCCCCCACAATCTACCATTCCTCCGATTTCCTCTTTGCTAGTAATTGCTTGGGACTGGAGATGGCAGCGTATCAACAGATCTTGATTGCTCATATATTTTTGTTGCCCCGAAACTGCTCTTCCTTTATTATTATACATTATTATTTTTATTATTCACCTGGGGTGGAGAAAAATAAAGTGGGAAACAACAAGGAAGCAGAGGATCACATTCTTTCTGGTCAGAGGAGACAACTTGTGGGGACCCAGTTAAATTTTTCTTCTAAAAAAATCACGTCATCGTACAGTCATGTTTTAATTATTATTAATATTAATATGATGAAGCAACTTTGTACAAGGGCTATATAAAGGGAAAACGTGCTAATGACAGCCGTTTGAATAGGAGGGTGCACTCCGGGGAGTGGGAGAGGGAGGGCGGACATCTGCGCGCAGGGATACACAAGGTACTAGCAACAACACAGAGAACAGGACACAGATTGACAGTGAAGCTCACAGAAATCAAGTTCAAAGCGACAAGAAGAGAATATTGCATATCTTTCCCCCCTCACCCTTTTGAAGTGTTCTAGCCTCTCTTCTCCATCGCGCTATGGGAGTCAGGATGGAGTAGCGGCGCTGGAACCCAGGAGGGGCTGCGTGATGAGGTGTCTGGGTGAGCAGGCAAGGCGGGGAGTGCCTCACGCCCAGGAGCAGGCCACAGGGCAGTACAGAGGCAGCTGGAATGGCAGCGATTTCTGCAAACTTGTATATAAGTGAAACAAGTTTATGTTGGGGGTCGGGGAGTGTCAGGTGCCCAGTAGAAGATGGGAACATGTGAATATGGCCACTCTGTAGGGCTGTATTTGGGGATAGGAGGCTGCCTGCTTGCAAGTATAGTCAGGAGAGTGGATGGGCTCAGTGCTGTGCTGGGCTCAGCTGTCCCTATGAGTTTGCCTGTGTCTATGCACAATCCCGGACAGGGGCCTGAAGCTGTGTGCTGGTGGGAGAGTGGGGTGGCGGGCTCTGTGGATTGCCTTTCAAGGGCGTATTAGAAGTGACTCTCCCCAGGCAGGAAGAACGCCAAGCTAGCAGGCCAGTTTCACATTTCCCAAGCTTGGCTCAACTCCCACCAGTCCCTTGCACCTGGCAAGGGTGGGTCAGCAGATAGGAGCATGGGGGACTCTCACCCAGAAGGGATAAAAAAGGAGTATGGGAAGACAGGCAAGCTCCTTCACTGCTTCTCTCTCCTGAGCCAGCCTAGGATCCACTGGGGTGGGGCTGGGGCCTAAAGGGGGCTGTGAATAAAAGGCCCTCCGCGGGAGAAGCCACTCTGGGGGCTTCCAACAGGTCCTGGACTTGTGCTCTGCCCTCTGCCCTGGTCCTCGGACTCAGCGGATGCCGCAGCTGAGCCGGGAGGCGGAGGCCTAAGACAAAGGGCCACGTTGGGAAGAGGGTGGAGTGGGAGACGGAAAGGAGTTGGGTGGGGAGCTGTAGTGCCCCTCCTTCATTGTCACCAGCCTGGGAAACCCAGGCTGAGTGGGGCCGCTATGGTAGCCCCTTTAGGGGCGGATTCTCCTCCTGCCTCGTAAATTATGCCGGTCCCGCCACCGGCTGGCCGTGACCATGAACGCCAGCGGGGAAGGGAGAATCAGCGGCTGCAGCATGTGGCTGCCAGAAACTCTCCCGCCAATCAATGCCGTGCTTCAAAGTCCCCTTTCACAGCCTTTTGGGCTTCCCGGAGGGCCACATGGAGGTCCCTAGAGTGACTATTGAACCTGAGGCTGCGTCGGTTTAGCTCTCAGTTCAGCTCTCAATCCCTCGCTTGCGGTTCCGGTTTGCAGGCGCCTGGGCAGCAGGAAGAGTATAGCAGCACACCTGTGAGCGAAAGGGCTGGGAACCAGGAGACATTTGGGCAGCCTGCCCTAGAGCGGACATAAGGCTGTTATCACCTTGTCTGCAGCCAGGTTTGCCAAAAGTTCATGCCCCCACCTGCTCTCCCATCCACGCCTGGAGGACCCAGACCTCTTGGACTTGGGCATTTCTGATCATTCTGTTCTCCCAAACCACATTTCCTCCTGAGCCCCCACCCCCACTTCCTCCTGCCCTCCCAGAGCCTCCCAGTCGGCCTCCACTCTCTCTGGTAATCTCCACTCTTGATCCCTCCTCTCAGCCTCTCCTAGCCCCAAAACAGGGAGTTTTGGGAGCCTTGTCCCCACCCTGTCTCCTCCTGCAGGCAGACTTAAGACCACAGAAGGCAAATGGTTGGAGGGGGCACCTGGGCCCTCATCCAGAGGTCCAATGCCCCAGTCTGCCCCTCCCCAGTGCTCCAGGCTTCCCTGTCCCTACCCCTGGCCTTCAGCTGTGGGCTTCTCTCCCTGGCTGGGTTCTTTCCTTCCCTCTGGGGCTTGGCAGGGCCTGCTGGGGGTGTGTAGGAGGGAACCGCGAACAAAACAGACAAGAAGATGTCCAGAGAGGGCCTGCCAGAGATGTCTGGTGTTCTAAGCAGGGGACTATGTCCCAAGCAGCGCCCCCTCTTGCTCCCTGCCAGAGACAGGCTCAGTCTGGGGCTGGCTCCCCTGCCTTGCCCCCTAAAAGAAGGAGAGAGCTTGCTCCCTCAACAGAAGTCTCTTCTTTTTCATTCTCCGGTTCTGAAACCAGATCTTGACCTGCTGGTCACTAAGATTCAAGCGGTCTGAGAGTTCCCTCCGGCGCTGCCGTGTGATGAACTCGTTCACGAGAAACTCGCCCTCCAGCTCTGCCAACTGCAACTTCGAATAGGGCTTGCGCTTCTTCCGTGAGCGGCTGTGGATCGGGTACCAGGGCGTGCCTGGGTGGAGACGAACCAGCGTGTTGGCCAGAGGACCGAGAGGTGACAAACCCAGTGCCCTCGGTCTTTCCCTAGCCCCCTTCACCTTGGCCCAAGGCCTGAGCCCAAACCCTTCCTCTCCTGACTCCTCTCTGCTACACAGACCCCCACATCCCCACCAACTCCCATCCTTCATCATTCTCGTTTTCCTCTTTCACCTCTTTTCCTTGGCTCCCCAACTACCTACCGCTGCAGTACCCCTAGCAGATCTATATTCCTATCCCCTCATTTCTCCCCAAACCTCTTCTCCAGGATATCCTGGCCCCTTTCTCTCCCTTCCTCCAGGACAAGGTCCCTGATCAGTTAGGACAGACGCGAGCAAGTGGCGAGAGTAAACTGTGTCTACTGGAGTTTCTTAAAAGAAAAAATGTAGTTAATGGGGGCTGTAGGGAAGTGGAGACAGAAGCCCTGGGAGAGCAGGGGACTAAGCTCTGGGTCTCCACCTTCCCACCTCCTTGGGCCTGGGGAAGTCTCTGCCAGAATCTGTTCCTCCAGAGCTCCAACTGCAGGCTGATGAAAAAAGGAATCTCTTCAGGTCTTTTATGGGGATATTTACAGTTTTCGGGACTCTCTCAACCCCTACTTCTTTTTAAAAGAAGTGCCTCCTCACCATACATTCTGTCACCCCAGGAGGCCCTTGCTCGGTGCTACCCTGCCCACCCTGGTAAGATGTCCCACCCTAAGTGAGTCCCACGGTGCTTACCGCTGGCCGAGAGCCCGCCACCACCACCGGGGTTTAAAGGTGATACCAAGCTGCCAGGGTCGCCCGCGCTGGCGCCCTTGTTGCCCTCGTTGAGCAGGGAGGAACTGGAGTCAGATTCCAGAGACTGGCACGAGGGCGGGTCGTGTGGAGGTCCCGTGCCACCATCGCCACCGCCGCCTGCAGCGTAGTCGTACTTGAACCCGAGCGCAGGCGGCCCTGACGGCTCCAGCGGCAGCAGCGCTGCCCCCGGCCCAACTCCTGGACCCGGGTCGCGCCCGCGCTCCTCGCGCTTCAGGCCCCCGCCGCCACCCTCGGCGCACGGCTCACGGTAGTAACTCTTGCTGTCCTCAACGCGCGCCAGCTCGCACGTGCGGCCGAAGGGAGGGTTGAGCGACACTGGGCTTCCGAGATAGGGCTGCGGGTAGCCATTGCACGGCTCCGCCGACGGCCAGGGCAGCGAGCACACGTTGTCGCGGCGCGGGTAGGACAGCGAAGGCAGCCCGGGCAGCTGCGCCCCAGACGCGCGGAAGTTGGGGAAGTAGAAGGTGTCTCCCGTGTGGATGTTCACCAGCGGCCCCACAAACCCGGGATTCAGGAGATTATGCTCGCCCATTTCCGCGGGGCCCGACCGGCAGCTTCTACTTTATTGCTATCTGACATTAAACATAGTTAAACCTGCGCCGGCCACTCATTGGCCGTGCGGCTCACGTGGGCAAGTCCGCCAGGGGGATGGGTGGGGACAGCGAATCCCCCCACCCCTTACCAACTCCAACTTTCCCCTTCCCCGATGGGGGTGTGTGTGTGTGTGGGGGGGGAGCAAACTTGTTCACTGACTTCTGTGTTTTAAAAAATAAAGTGATATAAAACCTCATGCAGAGAGTGGGGAAATCGCCCTACCCGGGGCAGGAGGAACGGCACCAACAATACGCACACACACACACTTCAGCACCTTGCCGCCCCCAGATGTGTTATCTTCTCACCAACAGCTGGCCGAGCAGAGCCCATCCCTCTTTAATTAGCTCCTTTATTAACTAAAACCGTTGGAATTTACAATATCTCCCCAATAAATTTCTATTAGATATTGTGTCGTATAAAGTTTACTGGCTGTTTAAGGAGACGGATGAGCCCTTTGGCTCGGGGTTTATTTACAGTAGGGGCGAAGTAGGGGTAAGGGCAGGTTTTCTTGCCACGATCCCTCCCAGCCGTTGGGCTGCCGTGCTCCTCTTCTTCAGCTCTTCCTCCTCGGGGATTTGGAGAGACGCCTGGGGCCCTTTCTTCCAGAAAGGGCTCAGGGAGAATTATTAACGTGGGGTCTCGCCCCCAAGCTAGGAGCCACCCCAGCCTCACACCTGCACTCAACTGCTAGAGAAGGGATGTCGAGGGAGGCAGAAACAGGAGGTGCTCGGCTCCGTGTGGACCTGCCTGCCTGCTCTTGAAAATCTGGGGGCTTGGACTTCTCTTCACTGTGACTCTGTGGGTCACAGGGTCTTCTGGGGGGTGTCTCCCAGATTCTTTGCAACAAAAATCTCTGGGCCAAGGCGAGAGGGCTCGGTTGGCTTGGGAGGCTCCTGACTCCCACTGCGGAGAAGATGCCAGCACCCCCTAACCAGCCCAGCCTGCCACTACGACCATCAGAGAGCAGTGCAGAGGCCAGTAGGTGTGCTGGGAGTGAGGGAGGGAACTCCAGAGAATTATCTTGTTGGGGACTTAAACTTGAATTTATGGTGCTAATCTCAGCAGCTCCTTCTGTAGAAGGCTGAGAACCCAGTGCTGGCCACTGGTGAGACTATTCACCGCGTCTGGAAACCACAATCTGATTTCAGCTAAGTCCATAAAACACAGTTAAGTAAATTAAAATGAAAAAAAAAGAGAAATGCAAAAAAACTTTCAAAACTAGGTGTATTCTATCAGAGTGTAGTAGACAAAATGGTCAAACTTCTATGTGATTATTTCAGGCTTCTATCCAATGCCCGGCTTTGAGTAATACAAAGTGAAATAAATAGCTCAGAAAACATCTAATAAGAGATGACAGCAGAAGATTTAGAGAAAATTAGGGAGACTAAAAGAGTCCAAGAGAATATTGGAGGGGGGAAAAACCCATGCAGGTGAAAGTTAAATGTCTGAGCAGGAGCCGGAGCCCAACGGAGGGAAACAAAAAAAAACCAAAACAAAACAACAACAAAAAAAACCGTCCCTCTTTTCTCTCTCTTCTCTGCGGAATGCTGCAGAGAGAGTTGCAGATTCTTAGAATTCCACGGCTCCCGCGATTCGTATCCCAAACCCTAGCTGCTCACTCCGACAGAAATGTGTCCCCGCAGGCACTGACCAGCCCAGCAGCAGTTCGAAGCTAGGTGCCCGCCCCTCGCTCCGCTTTCCCTTCTCCTCCCTAACCCGCCAGGCTGCCTGGCTAGGTTCCTCCCTCCCGTTCCGGGGGCGGGGAGAGCACCCAACCTGCCGGAACCGAGCCCAAGCGGTGGGATGGTCATCTCCAGTCAGAAACGCGAAGTCCGGCGGTGCGGCGGTGCCGTAGGCGGGCAGGACACCGCCTGGATTAGCCTTTTTGCGCCGAATTGATTGAGGGGGCTTTAGGCTGCAGAAAGGAGCATCCCTTAGCTGCAAATCCCATGTCACAAGACCTCCGACATCTTATTTATGCCTCCTTTTCAAGACGCATTAATGAGCGACACTGAAATTTTAATTTTTAAATAATTTATTTGGGGCTTATTTTGGTCATAAAACTAAGCAGGGTGTGACTTTAATAGCGTCGGTGTTTTCAACCAGAACACGGCGCCAGCGGCGAGGTCTGCAGGCCGCCAGGCCTCGGAGCTCAGCTGCTATTGTTGGTGCGAGAAATGCCGGACTGAGCTTTGCGGAGCCGTCACTAGGTCTCGTGGGGTGGAGGCTTCTCCCCCTTCTCTTTTTCCCACCCACATGACTGCAGTTTCCTAGAAGGGGACCCCAAGAGGAAGGTCTCAGCCTCTCCCCATCCCTCCCTAGCTTGAAAATCTCAGGCCCAGAGCTCTATTTGCTGCCCTCCCGCCCGGCCGCAGAGCACACAGGGCGGCGGCCATGGGGCGGCAGATGCAACGCCGGAGAAATGAGGATGGAGCGAAGGCTTCCTTCATCGCAGTTTCTAACAGTCTGCGTTTGGTGGGATTTGGTCCCACCAAAAAGGCCATTTTCCCAGGTGCAGACTCTGTGGGCACCGACACACGCCTAAACCCCTCTTTCGCTCGTGCTTCCCACTCTGTCCTTTCAGGAAGAGCCACCGAGAACCATTGGCGAAATTCGCATCACCAGTGTCCTGTCCCTCCAGGACCAGTGTGAACCTGGGGGTTTCCGGATAAGCGCCCAGCCTCCCCTTGCACCACAGCGGTTCTGTTCGGCAGCGCTGCACACAGAGCTCAGGTAGCCGCTTCCTTAACCAGGCTTGGGCAAACAGTCCCAGAGCGCTGCTCGCGGCCTGGGTCCCCGGGGCCGGCGGGAGGCTCGGGTGTGAAGCTTCAAATCCAAATCCAGCTTCGGCAAGGGCTGCTCGCCCGGAGCCTGCTGGGGGTGGGTGCGGAGACTGGGAAGGACTCACAGGCAAAAGCGCTGGACAGACGCGTCCAGATCGCTGGTTTAATCCGCCCGCACCTCGCAGACCTCATGCAAAACTATAACTGGCCAGATATGCAGGCTCTGCAATCGCTGAGCGATCTGTGTCCTCAATCCTTTACCTTCATCAAATCACAAGGTTAGAAGGGGTAGCCTGCTTGCTGGCGCCTGGGCCACGGTTCCTGCTGCAGCTGGCCTGGCTCAACTATACCCCGCTCATTAACTCAGGGGTTAATTAAAACTGAAGGCCAGGATGTGGTCCAAAGCTTTCCTTGAAGACCCTTGGCAGCCCTCTTGCTCCCTCGCATCCACCAGCTGGATACCCTGCCGCCTCTCCTGTGCCTTCTCTGTCTGAGCCTCCACCCCTGCATCATCTTCGCAGCCTCGGAGAGGGGTCTCGACTCATTGCCGCCGCCGAGCCAGGCGAAAGGAGTTAATTAAAAAATCTACGTCGGCTCTGGTGGCAGGGGCAAAGTAGCTGCGTAGGCTTAGGCCGCAGCGGAACAGCTATGAGTGGCTTTCCCGGCAACCCAAGGTTGGAATTATTCCGCGCGGTGCTGCCTTCGCTGCTGTCAGTGGAGAGGCCTCACTGGCCCAGTTCAAGGTCACTGTCTAGTTTGCAGAAAGGGGTTCTGCCGCGTATGCAAATGAGGCAGGGCCTGGGCCCTGAAACGGTTGCAAGCAGAGGCTGGGCCAGCGGGCAGAGGGGAAATAAAAAGCGGGGAATGTGGAAGGCCTGGGCCCGCCACCTCCCAGTCAGTCCTCCGTATTTCACCCCTTTCGAGCCGCTCAGGCTTGTGACAGGATCTTCGTTGGATTCAGCTGAGACTGAGAGGTGGAGGTAGGGGGCTCAGCCTCCTCTGTCTTTGCTTCACTAGCTCCTCCAGAGGTCGGAGCCCACCTGGTTTCCAGGCCTCCCAACGGGAGGCTGGGACTTCAAAAAAGGAAGGAAGGAAAGAAAAGAAAAGAAAAGAAAAGAAAAGAAAAGAAAAGAAAAGAAAAGAAAAGAAAAGAAAAGAAAAGAAAAGAAAAGAAAAGAAAAGAAAAGAAAAGAAAAAGAAAACTGGGAGCCCCCTTCTCCAGGTGTTGCCTTCCTGGGACCCGCAGCCTGGAGGAGGGGGTTTAGAAAAAACCTGGGTAAGGGGGCTCAGTCAGGCTTTCAGGCTCAGGCGAGCAGCCTGGGGTCCGCAGCGCCCTCACCTCCTCCGGTACTGCGGCTCTTCTGACCCCCCTCCCCCTGCAAAAGCCCAACCCGGTCGCCGCTCGGGAAATGGGGAAGGGGTGGGGAGTCCCAGGCGGGAACGTCTGGGAAGCCATCTGTGCACCTCTCACCTGTGCATCCCTAAACGGGCCATCTTTCCCCATTTCCTCCGTCCTATAGGTACGGTAATGGTTAAATAGTTTCTCGGCTCTGACATTTTCCCCCTCCACCAGCAGAGGATCTCCTCCGCCTAGTGAATTACTGAGTGTCAAGAAAGGTGCGGAGACCAAGTTTAAGAGAAAAAAAAAAAAAAGCACTCTCATGAAACACCACACCTACAGCCGCCTGCGAGTATCCGGGAGCCCGGGGGTGGGGGGGTAGCGGGGGACAAGTCTTTGCCAACCTCGAATCTCCACGCGGGGTGAGGTACCCCCAGTGACCCGTTCACCACAGCGGCGGCTTGTTGAGACCACGGCCTCCGGCCAGGCCTAGCTCTGGGCGGGGGCTGAAATCTGCCTGGTGTCTGTTCTGCCCGGCTACCCAGATGCTCCCCAAAGCCAAGACCCCAGTGCGGGGTGGGGAGCACAGGCAGATTGGAGTGGGGACAACGGCCGGCAGGCTGGTGGTGGTGGGAGGATGCGCTGCTAACCCCAAGGCTGACTGGGCTGGAACAGCGGGGTCCACTTACGTTTGGAGACGGAAGAGGTTCAGCAGAGTGCAGGGCAGGGATCCTCAGCTTCTAGAAACCCTCTGGGTGCCCCCTCCCCAAGGCCGCCCGCAGGCCCAGCCGAGGTATCTGAGGAGGGCGGGGCGGAGAAGGAGGAGGGAGCGGCCAGCGGTAGGCGCGCGGGAGCTGAGTTGCAGAGCATCTCTGGAGAGGCCGCCTTTTATGGGCGTTATTAGCGCCCCTGTCTAGACTGGAGACGACACCTCCTCTGTGTGTAAACAGAGGCGGCGGGCTCTGGCGGGAAGGGGGATGGCCAGTCAAGGGGGCCAGCAGCCCTCCCTTTCTCAGGCCACCGGAAGATCAAGGGCTTTCCCCCCCTCTCCCCTCCCCTGTGCTCCTTGCGATGTCAAGGTCAGAAAGACCTAGTCATGGTCAAGGCTAAAAGAGGAAGAGCCTGGTTGGATGCGAAAAGGCTCAGGCCCCCTCCTCCTCCCAGAAGCCCCTGGTTCCCCAGAGCCCCTCAATCCTCCCCACCAGCGCGTCTGGATACACATCTGATCCAGCAGTTGCAGTTTTTTGAGGGACTAGCTCTCAACACCACCCAAGTCGGACCCAGGTGGATCCTTGGGTGGAGAGTTCTCTTTTGAACAGAACTGGATCTGAACAGAACTGGCTGCCGCAGTGTCCCCAGCTCCAATCCTCTGAGGGGTGGAAAGTGTCCCAGGGGCTGTCCTGCTTTACTCCCTCACTGCTGACCCAACTTTCTGCAGATCACCCTCAGGATCAGAAGGCCGGGAGACGGTCGTAGAGGGATCTCCCAAGAACTGCTGGTCTTGCTCCCTCAGGTGGGTTGTTGGCTGTGGGGCTATAGGCTCAGTCTGCCACCGTGGGTCTCGGCAGTGAGGGTGGGGACTGGTTTTTCTCCCTATTTTAGCTCAGGAAGGGGTATAACTGAGTCCTCCCTGGCAGCCTAGTAGAGTGACTTCCATTTGGAGAGTCCTGTAAGGCTCCATCCCACCCAGGTTCCCTAGTCCTGACCTGGGGATGCATGAGGAGTGGCGGGCACCACGGATGATTAGAAAGAGAGCAGAAACCTCAGTCCCAGAGGTGAAGGGCCGTTTCCGTGGGGCTGCCTCTCCGTTCATGGCCCTTCCGTCTCTGGCCCCTCGCACCCTTATATTTATTGCAGCCTTGTTCTCCTGAACACTAGAAGACTGGCCTTAGAAAGAAAGGCTTTTTATGGATTTGAATAAAGAAGAGAAAACATATTCTGTACCCTGGGGTGAATGCTGGCTGGCAACACACCTACTGACACACTTGCACACACAGGAAGTAAAGGCTGAGGAAACTCTCCACTGCTCAAAGGCTCTAAACACACACAGCCCTTCACAGGAATGTCTCACAGAGTCCCCAGTGAGCACCCCACTTCTTGGGGGATAGAAAGGTGAAGGACCAACACGATCAGGAAAGGAATAATATATTTTCCCCAACTTTGCCTCTCCAGAACACACAGTCACACAATGCCTGCCTCACAGAGGCATTTCCATCCTCAAACTTACTTACTTTTATGGGAGAGACATGTTTAAAATGATCCAGGCATGACTGTTCTCCAAAATCCACCCGGACACAGGCATGAGAGGGTCCTAAACTCCCTGGCACAGTGGGACTCACAGGGACTCAGAGGGACTTCAGTTTTTGCCTGGGTTACCGGGTCCCAATGCAACCCCATGAGTTTGCAAAGGCTTTTTTTTTTTTTTTCTCCTTCTCTTTTCCATTACCCTCTTCTGGGGTCTTTGCGCTGGTCTCTTCCTGTGTGGGAAGACTCACTTATTTGACTATGCGTGGGTTTGTGTGCTTGGAGGACTCTGGACTTCTCTTTCTCCCTGAGTCTCCAACTTGCCCTGTGTCTTCAGTGTGGTGGGACTATCCAATACGCCCTCAAGTCAAGAGCGGTGAGGGCCCATATCCAGGGAGTCCCAAGACTTCTCGTCTATTCAGTTCCTTTTTCTGACCAAACGTACATTTTATTTTCACCCAGGGGAGACTCTGTTTTTAGGGAGAGGTTAGGGTGGTGGGTGAAAAGAGAAAGAGGAGATGGAATTAAAAATGAACCCTATTCCTGGGAGATTAATTTACTCCCTCTTAAATCTCTATTTCCCAGCATATGATTCTTTGAGAGTTAACCCAGAGTTGAAATGGAGTTGAATAGAGCTGGCACCACACCAGTGGCAAAGCCTCCACAGACGGTGAATTCTTCAAGCTCTCTGTCTTTCAGAGTTCCTGTGTGTGTCCATGTGCGTGTGTGTGTCACCGCCCCCCCCACCCAGAAGCATTTATTTAAATAAAATCCTTAACACTCCAGTCATCAGTTAAAGGGAAATCAGAGAACTGGAATCCTCAACCCAATGCCTCCAGTCTCTCTGCATCTCAGGAGAGGAAAAATATTACACATAAATAAAAATTGCTGCAGTAAAGATTTAATCCAAGATAACATTGTTTTCAGCTATATTGCTTCTTAAAGTCTCTTAACCTGACAATTTAACGATCTCGTTAACTCTGTCAGAAAGGGAGATAGGCACAGGCTGACTCAATAGAAAAAAAAAATTAGTGGCAGAGTCTATAGGGTTCCAGATTGCTTGGAAGACAGAGGTATCCAGGAACCTTGGAAAATGAAGGTGGAGTTGCCTTAGTAAACTGGGGCACAAGGAATACTAGCAGCCTGACCGCTCTACAGTGGTTAATGGGGGACGAACAAATGCAGCCTGGGCCCACTGAGCAGGGATGGCTGTGCAGGCCTCTCCCTAAGCCCCAGGTTTGAACTGTTTGGAGGGATTCGGGACTCTCTAAGGACAGGATGGCCTCAGGAGACTAAGGTTGGCTTCCAGCTGCTGCCAACATTGCCACCACTACAGCATTCAGTGCCAGGACCCAGATCCAGACCTGAGCCCAACTACTAACTGAGGTGAATAGCCATGTACTTTTCTCACTCGCCTGCTCCTGGGCTTTTTCATTCGCTGGCTATATCCTTCTCTCCCTAACATACACGCATCTATTTTGGGTATCAGGGTGGGAAGGAGTCTTCTTCTCCTGTCTAGATAGTTTCAAGCACCTGCAGTTTTAACAAACTTAAGTGAGGTGAAATATGAGTCAGCGATCTTCCCTGTTGGTGGTGATAGCTATATTCTTCCACTGCTATATTCTATAGCTATATTCTTCCATTCTGGCTAAGTCAGTGCATCAGAAACTTCTATGAAGAGCCGGTGGACAGAAAGAGCTTCAGAAAGAAACTGAGCAATAAAATCAAGGCCAAAAAAAAAAAAGATTTTATTTTAAAAACAGGTTTGTGGGTTTTTCTTTTTGCATTCAATTCAATACATTGTCATTCAGACATCACAGTACTATATACAGATACACGACATTTTTTTAAAAGCCTATTTCTGCTGAACATTTCAAAAGGACACTGTTTTGTAATGCACCAGCGGGAGAAGGTGAGGGGCTCCCTAGCACCAAGTTGGACTTTGAGGAGGGAAACGTTAGGTAGCATCTACATTAGCTGGCTATGTGGAGGCTGTTATTTTGGCTTCTGGAAGAAAACTGCTTTCCTCTGACAATCAGTTAAAGTGAAAGTGGGAGGCCTCTGTCCTCAGCAATTGCCTTCATGGAGAAGTGATTGGAAAGGGACTGTCCTGGGGAACCTACTCTCCATTCCCTGGTCGGTCCCTCCACCCCACACCTTTTTTTTTTTTTTTTAAGAAAAAAGTTCTGCTTCTTTGTCTGGCCTGATGGGGTGGGGAGAGGAAGAGAAAGAAAGAGAAAAAGAAGAAGACAAGGAGGAGGGGAGGGGGAGAGGAGGAGAGAGAAGAAAAACATTTAGAAGCATGGTTGAGTTTCTGTCCTTGGGTTACTGTGGGTTGACTGGGAAAGAACAGAAGAGGCAGTGGGGGCGAAGGCGGCTCCTGAGAAACTGAGTTTCTTGGTTGAGACGGGGGGAAGTCGGTGGCTCCTAGGCCAATTCCAGCTTTTGTCAAAGTAGATAGATAGGAAAGAAACAAAACCTATGCGCTGCCTGTACTCCAATCATGATGCCAGATCTCTAAAAATTATCATTCATGTTAATGTGACTTTTAAAATATGCACAGAAAATCTTAACTGGGAATTCTTGCCTAACTACAGAGTGCAGGAAGGGTAGGGAGCAGGGGGAGGAACTGGAAGGGAATTATAAGCTCGCCAGGCCCTACACGGAGGCTGCACCCTCCGGAGGGTCCTCCACCTGCCTGGCAAAGGAGGAGGCAAGAATGGGGTCGTCGGGTGTCCCCCAGCCCTGCTTTGGTTGGAATGATCTGGCTCTTTGCTGCCACTCGGCTTTTCGGCAAGGACAGGGGTTAGGAAGAAAGGGAGGGGGCCGGCAGCCTTTCCTCCACAGCCCACGGGGACCCACCTCCAAAGTTGTCGAGGCCCAATAGGTCCCATCTGGGTGGGGTGGGGCGTTGAAGACAGTGTGGGGAGTAGGTGGCGGCAGTGCGCCCCTCGGATACTCGCTGCCTCCTGGCGATACGACTCCTCTTTCTGGTTAACATTAAATATTCCTCTGCACCGGCGAAGCGTCCTTCGGTGGATTCGGTTATGGTACAAAGCGGCGACATAAATAGAGGCGGAAGGTGGCCAGGTAAGCGGTCAGGTGGAGTGGAGATGAGGCGCTTTCGATTTGCTAACCACCTTCTTCTCTTTGACTCGCCGGTTCTGGAACCAGATGGTGACCTGGCGCTCGGAGAGGTTCGTAGTGGCGGAGATGCGCCGGCGCTTCTCTTTGGTGATGAACTTGCTGGCGGCGTACTCTTTTTCTAGCTCCTTCAGCTGCACTTTGGTGTAGGGCACGCGTTTCTTGCGCCCGCGCCGGTAGCTGCTCACCTCAGGCTGTAGGGGAACCACATCTAGGGGGAGAGAGAAGGCAGGTGGGCAGCAAGTGAGTCTCGGCCAGGGGCCCCCAAGGCTGCACCACTGCTGCGGAGGCACAAAGTTCTGGCGGGGACTCAGAGGGGCCCTGCCAATTGCCCCCAAATCCTTTGAACCTCTGTGATTAGCAAGGCCATGACTAAGGTGAGGCCGCTGGGGCATTTCCTCTGGTTCAAACTTTAAAGGAGAGGGGTGCCAAAAACTCAGTACTCAAAATAAATAATGTTTTAATATAATGTTTTTTAAAAAAATCAAAATGAATGCAAAAATACATGATGAACAAAACATCAAATTTTCAAATAAACATGGTGCCCATATTACTGATTTTTCCTTTTGCCTCAGGCTTCAGTATGGCTCAGCACAATATTGGTCACTGGAGTCTTTGTACCCTGAGAGGGGTCCCTTCAAATTTTGCTCTGGTGCCCTGACTGGTGTGGCTCAGTGGGTTGAGCATAGTCCTGCAAACGGAAAGGTGGCCTGTTCGATTCTCATCAGGGCACACGCCTGGGTGGGTGGGTGGGGGAGTCCCCCAGTTGGGGGCGATCGAGAGGCAACCCTTTCACATTTCTCTCTCATATCGAAGTTTTTCTCCCCCTCTTTTCCCTCCCTTCTCCTCTCTCTAAAATAAATACATAAAAGCTTTCTTTTTAAATTCACTCTGGTCTGCGGGTCTTCCTGCAGTTAAATCATTTGGGCAGCCATCAGCTTATTATACTCAGCTCCAGTGTGAGGAAGGTATTCTGTTGTAGGGTTGGGGGAGGACATGACGAGGAGGGAAACAGCGTCAGTGGGCACAGGCTGCCAGGTCGCTGCCACACCCTCGGTCACTGGCTCTGCACCAGGAACCTGAGGCCTGCACCAATACATGGAGAGAAGAAAAGTGTCCAGGTGAAGCCGGTCTGTTTGGGAGCCCATTGCTCTAGGAGTTCAATGCTGTGAGCCACTGAAGAACTTCTGAGATGGGAGGCACTGGCCCTGAGACTAGAGAACAGGGCCCTGGAAGTAAAGGGTCCCCGCACCTTTACTCCGATCTGTCCACCAGTGGAGGTAACAGGAGAGTATTTCTTGGGGGCAAAACGAGCTATTCACATAAGTCTAGAAAAAGAACTCAATGTCCCTCTGTCCCCACAAATGTCCACTCGTCGAAACAGAGCAAACTCTGTTCAGCTCCAACCCCCCTCCTCTCCATCCTTCCAAGGCTGAAGGAAACTGTCTCCATCCCACACAGGACCCTAACTCTAAATCCGAAATACTTCGTTATCCTAACCACTAGTAGTTCAATGTCTTTATACTCTGAAAATTTCACAGGCACTAAAAACAATAAATGTCATTTATATCGCCCCTCCACTTCACCCTCACCTCTGTCAGTGAAAAGGTCATAGCCACACTTTCAAGGGGAAGTGGGGAACTAGGAAGATTTTCTAAACCGACCCCTCGATTTTTTCAATGTAATTATTAGACTTTTTCAGGCAGAAGCTAAGGGAGGAGACTGAATATTTGAGAGTTCCCCTTCCTTCACACTGCCCTTTGAAAGTGTAGACACAGTCTGGAATGAAGACGCAAAGCTTTTCCTGAAATGCTGTTCTCACCCTATCCTCATAAACGACCGTTCCTACACCCATTCCTACGGGGTGTGCTCTCTCCCAGGGACCTCATCTACAGAGAATGGGAAAGAAGAGGTCACAATCAAACGCAGGAAGGAAGCGAGTGCTCAGGAAGAATATGGGAGAGAGGGTTTCCGAAGCCTGGTTTGGCTGTCTTCGTGATGGCAATTTCTCAGGGGTGTTGTTGGACTTGTCACTTTTCTCTGCCTATGTATGGATGGGCAAAGGTTTTATAAAACTCTGAAAAACAAAACAACTTCACTTTAACAGAGAAGATCCTTTAGGTTAAAAATGATATTTTTGTACAAGATAATTAAAAAAAACTTCTCAGTTTTTAAATTTGTTTTGCTCCTACAGATATGACTATGTTTCAAGAAATTGATGATTCTAAGACAAGAATAAAACAGAGAAGGTAAATAATGATACTACGAGGACATTGTGAGGTTTTCTTTTTTGTTTTAATCCTCAGAACTTTTTTCAGGCTTATTTTACTGAAACCATTTACAAGATGAGAACTTTGAGGCTCCGAGTGAGTAAAATAATGGTAGTGGTAGAACCAGATTTTAAACCCAGATTTTCGGACTCGATATAAATGACACAGTAATTTCTAAAATGGAAATAGGCCACCTGGTACAATCCAGCTTTTGAATACCTCTTTTTCCCTGGAGAACAAACTGCAGTAAAAGTGGGATTTGACTCTTGAATTAACCAGCTAATTGTCCTTGTTTTTGTGAGGGTTTTTTTTTTTTTTTTTG
>PVKM010027523.1:0-18776 GCA_004027735.1 Carollia perspicillata
AGTTATACTCATTTTTACAAAGTGTTTAAATCTGTATTTCCAGAACACTGATCCACAAATGAGGAATAGTTTATGATATGGTCTCAGCAATCCAAAAATATAGAAAAATGACCTGTAGGAATAAGACAATGAGAACAAAATAGTGACTTCTTTATAAATCAATTTATTTTTTTAAAAAAACATGTTACTTATTTTAATATTGGATGTTTCTTACGTTTTGGCCATTATAGCATAAAAGGTGGTAGTTAGCTTTGTTTTCTAGTTTATTTTTTTTAATGTCAAAGTTTGCATCTGCAAACCCAATTTTTGTTATTGGTACTTATTGTTACTATTCTATACAATAGAAAAGTTTAGGAATCTGTATGTTTTTAACTGACTCACATTCTGATAGCGAGTACTGTACTAGGTGGAGTTGGGACCCGAGTCCCTATTGAAGCCTGCTCCTCTCCCTACTACAATGGAGGTCTGATTATTTGTGAACAAAGTGGTACAACCACCCTCCCATCATGGACAGTGTGTTGTTTTTCCTGCAAAGACCTGGGTAGTTAGGGGGACTTACTTATCTTTAAAATTTTGGTGTTATCTTCATGCTTTTATTGCTAGATTTGGAAGATGGCAGATGGCAGTGAAAAGGCACAGAAATAAACTGATTATCTGGTAGTGTTCACTGAGATTTGTATGTAAGAGACAGGATGTGTAATCATTTTAATAAAGATGCATCCATGGCTCATCCCGTTTCATAATTTACAGGCCCAGCTGGCCTCCTCCCTCGGTCTTCGGTATAATTAAATGGGTGAGCTGCATATTGAAACAGCTGAGTTTGTGCCCGATTTACTGATCAAACTGCATATTTCATTACTGAGTTTCCAAAAGTAGGTACTTTTTTCTAATCAGGCTAAAATTTTAACTAATTAAGATAAGTGTTTGAAAGACTGGTGCCTAGCATTTAATCATACTCTTTTGTTCAATTCTTAAGACTTTCATTTTTTCTTTTCTTTAATAGAAATAGTTTTTCCATAAACTTAGTCCGTCACTCATTTAGCCAGATGCCTGCTATTTCCATGACTAAAAACAGCTCATATTATTGTGTTATATTATTTAATTATCCAATTTATTTATATTTAATTATTTATTTTCTGCTTTTCTCATATGAAGTTTTTAATATAATTAAGGATTGTTTACTTTAAAAGGAGATTCAAAAGTCAAACACTTTAGATACCAAGCTTATTGAAGATGGTCTACCTTAAAATTGTGTTCAAAATGCTTGCATTACTTATTATAACAGCACTGCAAGAAAAAAAAAAAAAAAACATGGAATGATTTAATTGTATCATGTTCCAGCCAGCAGTGAACTTACTTGTTTTGGCTTGTGTTTGACAAGCAAAGTGGTAACAATGGCATCAGATACAAATTTGTCTGCAAATCTAAATGCAGAACTAAATTCCTTATAAACTGGGTGGGTGACAATAATCAAAATAAATGACTAGTATTTAGTGAATGTGTGTGTGTGTAAGGGAAACAGCTATGACAATGAGAGTAGGGAAACTGCTGTGATAATACGCTTTATTGAGAAAACAGTGTGTTTCAGATACTATACATCTGGGAAGAATTTTTCATTCTACCGTTGTAGGTTCTTCTGGCTGATTGAAGAAATAAATTGATGTGAGACAGATTAACATGAGAAAAAACAACAAATTTAATTTGTACCTACAAAGGTCTCACAGCAATGGGACCTAAAGAAATGGCCAAAGCAGGCATGTTTTATATTTTTTAACAAAGAAACCATAGATTCATGAAGAGATAATGAGACAAAAAAACCTGGGCTTGGGTGCTGAATTAATAAATGTGTAACAAAGTTTATTTATACAGCCTTCTTGACCCTGAATTTTCTATTTTTGATGATAAGAATATCTCTTTAACTCCTGGTGTGGGGATGACACCTTTTACATGAGAGATTTATTTCCTATTTTCAGGGCAATAAAGGAGGGTCATGTTTTTGTTGTGGTGGTGCTTTTTTTTTTTTTTGCACCTGCTGTTTTTCAAGTAACTTCAATTAAAAATCAACAATATGCTATTTTAGTGTGCTTTGGGACAGACAGACTGCCCTAAACCCCAATGTAAGTATTTCATATTGTTATTTTATTTAATCCTTTCAACAATCTTATGAAGTGAGTTCTGCTTTTATGCCTTGTCCTTCAAACTGTGGAAAACGTGGATAATAAAGACAGAACTCTCAGGAATTAAGTGACTAGCCCAATGTTATGGAGATAACAAGTTGTAGCTTACCAAATGCATCATTACACTAATTTTAAACATAAAAAAACAATACACAAACTTCATGTGCAGGTCTTCCAGTTCCAAAGTCTAGCTTGCTGAATTGTGGCAATTCTCATGCAGCTTTTAGTTACAAACTTTCATACTAGTTTTAGTTTATACCACATGGTGTGTATGGTATACTGATTTTTAATCATTCCAACGTTCACTATCTCCACTGATTTTCTTTGAGGAAAAAACACATGTTATACATTTATAATTTACTGATAATGTTTAGTTTAATTATTAACTTTAAAATTAGTGTTTTTACACATTTTAAAGTGTTTTGATAGATTAAAATGTGTATTAAACTTATCTAGCATATAGCACTTTAATTGATTAATTGTAGGTAACTTTCCATTATAATTGCTTTCCTTGTTTTTTCTTAGTTTATTGTATAAGAGAAGTCACAAGAAATGTAAATAGATGAAATTTCTGTACATGTACAAACCATATTACAACAACTTGAAGCCAATATTTTTTCTGTAAAGTCTGATTGTCAATTGTTTGAAGATACATTTGAACTCTGCCACCAAGTAGATGAACACGACAAACTTGTTTTCTTTCTTAGTATTTTAAGGAATCCCAAAGTTGTTGGGGGAAGATCTTGGATATGACTGAATATAGCCATTGTATGAATTTCCCTTATGATAACATGAGGGAGAGCCATTCTGGCTTGGCATCAACATTTACAGAGACAGAGACTACAGTTGGTCCTGAAAGATTTAATTCCATTTGAGGATATGTCTAAATTTAAGAACTGATTACTTGTAAAGGTTTTAACCCAGCTTCGCCTTTTTGCCCACTCCATTATCATGCGAAAATCTATGGAGGAACACCTACTAAGGCTGTCCCTCCTTCCTCTCATCAGCATTTTAAGCACTTGAGATACCAGCACACCTCAGACGTTCTGGGTTCTGTTCCTCACAACTCCAATAAAGTCAAGATGGCCGAAAAGCGAGGCATCAATCTTTTTTCCTGAAGGAGTGTCTTGTCTTCGGTTTGTAGAAAAAAAAAATGCAACATCCATGAAGCGCAATAAAGAAAAGTGCCTTAAAGTGAGGTGTGGCTCTATATTTTGCCACATTGATAGTATTTACGTGACTAGAATTGTCTGATACTAGCCAATTCTGTGAATACCAGCAATAACTTTCTGTCTTCTAAGAGAAATTACAGTATATTCAGATGAAACATTAGTACTAACCAAATCCCTAGACCAGAAGAATCTTTAGTTTTATTTTATAAATAAGAAAAGTGAGAGTGAAAAATGTTAAGTGACTTACCCAAGACATAGATTTATCACATAATAGCTTTAAGAACTTGAACATTGAGTTAGCCAATGTGATTAATACTAGTAGTTCTATCATAAAATATTAGTTCTATCATTAGTTCTATCATAAAATATTTTATATGAAACATTCTGTGATCATTGTTAGCAAATAAAGCAAATAATATATTAGAAAGGATTAATATAACAAACGTCTTCTTTTTGCTTGTTTTTATACTGAGTATAATAAAAAGCAAATCTGCATTTTCAAATAGTGAGTAGGAGAGTATAGAATCTTTTTTCTTTATGCAGAGGTTTTAGTCTCATGATACCTTTGTTATAATTTGTAAAGATGAGTATACTGGCCACAGTTCTATTTTTAATCTCACTTATTTAATAAAACAGTCCCATCCATCTTTTTTATTCTTATTTTACCTTCCTCCTCTCTCATCAGTCCAGGAGCACACAGGAAGATAATTTGCATGAAGAATTTGGCATATATGCCAAATGCACATTTGAAAATAGTTGATAGCCTTATCCACTGAAAGAGAGCCTCCTACAATCACCAGCAAGATTTATTTTCTATTTTCAAGACAAAATCTTATATTACAGGAAGGCAACAGTAAATCTTTATGTGTTAAGTAAACTGGATAAGGTTTGCTGCTCATTTGTGTTTTTTTCTGAAGAACTTCTCAGCTTCTGCTCAGTGAGTATAATGACCAAATTTACAAGGTTGCCGCTCTCCTAACTGGAGATAAGTGAACATTAAAATTGTGAGATAATACGATATTTCCTTGTGCAAATCCTCTGCCTTCTGCCAAAGGTTGAGGAGGGAAAGACAATTGGAAGAAAAGCTATGTTAGAGAATAAATCAAGCTTCGCATGTATGAGTTTCCCTCACAGAAGTAAGATGATTTATTTGGAAAAGGGATTTTGTAGTTATTTCTTCAGTTGTAAAATAAAACTTATAAATGAATTCATTGACACTTTATTACTTTAAATAGATGACATTAATACTAATAATTTACTACTTAAAATTGTCTTATATTTTTCATTATATAGTATATATTTTATATAATGTTAAAGCACTATTGTATGTATTTTTTCTTTTTTGACTACATAATGTTGTCTAGGATATACTTTCAATTGTTTCATATCATTGATTGTTATTGGACTAAAATGAGAAGGAAATCAATGATATATTTAGGAAGTTGAAATATATTCAATATATGTGGAATAATACCTACAAGATTGTTTTCAATGCTGATTTTTAGTGAAGATCAGTCGGGTATATTGGTGTAGCTCTCTTTGAGTACTTTATTCTACTTCATAGACATACATATCTAACCAATTCCCATACACTCTTAATTATGTCACCAGGAAGAGTGTTTCTTCCCACATAAATTTTTATGTTTTTTGAAAACTGTTTTAGCTATACTATATGAAATTCATATATTTCTATATGAATTTTAGAATAAATTTTATTATGTCTACACATAATTTGTTGAACTCTTGACAAGAATAATGTCAAATCTGTAGATTTATTTAGAGAGATCTTCTACCTTTGCTATGAGAGGTCTTCCACTCTCCATCTAACACTATGTTCCTCCATCTATGTTCCTCCAAATATTCAGATCTTTTTGTTACTGGGGAAGGTGTTACTGCACCCTGCTGCACCAATATAGAAATCAAAAAGAGGAGGCAAAAACAGGTTCAAAAGAAGAGGGTTATTGAAAACAAAGTGGAGGGAAAGGAAAAAGAGAACTCGATGAATTAAAGTAGCACAGATTAATGAAGAATATGGCTACTCTGCCGCTGCCAGGGTCTGGGCTAACTAGTGTGTTCTGCAAGCAGGCACAGAGTGGGATTTCTTTGCTTTCCTGGTCCCTGCTGAGTTGGTATGTACTGCACGTGCACAGAGTGATGCACTTTGGGGAGTGCCTGTAGAGGAACTTTAAACTTATTGGGAAGTGGCACAAAAGTAAATGAGTGAATGAATGAATGAATGACATTCCCATCGTTTTTAAGAGAAGCTCTGTCTGCCTCATTTTTAATTTATTTCATGGACATTTTATAGTTACCTTTTTTCTTTTAGTATTTTAAGATTTTATTTATTTATCTTTAGAGAGGAAGGGAAGGAGAGAGGGAGAGAAATATCAATGTGTGGTTGCCTCTTGTGCATCCCCTGCTGGGAACTGGCTGGCCACCCAGACATGTCCCCTGACTGGGAATCGAACCGCGATCCTTCGGTTTGCAGGCCAGTGCTCAGTCCACTGAGCTACACCAGCCAGGGCGATGTAGTTATCTTGATATAAGTTTTGTACATCTATTGTTAGATTAATGACTAGCAATTTCATTTTGGAATGATATAAATGGTATTGCATTTTAATGTTGGTGACCTTGTATTTATTGCTAGTACATAGGAAATCAGTTGATATAGGTAGATTTTGATTCTGTTTTTTCAGTACCTTGGGATTTTCTACATACATAATAATGCCACTTGCAAAGGGACACAGTACCTTTTCAATCTTTTTATTTACCTTGACCATACTGTGATGACTAGAGCTTGCAATATTCTGTTGGAGCGCTGTGCAAATGTGGATGCTTTTTGCCTTATCCCTGATCTTAAAGAATAAGCTTTCAGCCTTTTACCTTTAAATATGATGTTCATTGTCATTTTTTTATTATTTGTGGATGTACTTTATGAACTTGAGAAAGGTTCCTTCTGTTCCTATTTTTCTGATAGGTTTCTTTTTAAGATCTTATTTATTTATTTATTTATTTATTTATTTATTTATTGGAGCACTTTAATGTTCATTGCAAAACTGACAGGATGATACAGAGATCCCACCTATACCGTCTGGCCCCACACATGCCTTATCAATGTCCCACCAAAGTGCTGTGTTTGTTGCAGTGCATAAACCCACAATGACATATCATAATCACCAGAAGTTCATATTTTACATTAAGGTTGATTCTTGGTGTTTTACGTTCCATGGGTTTAAGAAAGTGTATAATAATATGTATCAATCATTGTAAAATCATGCAGAGTGTTTTAATAACTCTAAACTTCATTTGCACTCCAATTTCCTATCCTCTGCCCCAACCCCTGCACCACACACACAACCACTGACCTTTTTCACTATAATTGCTGGAGAATCAGTGCACACAACTCTGAGAGTGAGAAGTTCCCAGGGGACCCAGTCATTGATGGGGTGTCATAATATTATGAAATTCACCTCATGCCTCTACAGTAATGTTGAAATAAGTTAGTTTCTTCATCTGGAGCCTTACTCACCGTCTGCCTGGCACAAGGCTTACGATGTGAGTTCATTTGTTTGTGTGAATGAGTCCTACAAAAGTTTGAGAGTGTGGGAAATGCCTCCCACATCCAAAAGCATAAAATAAAGTGAGTTCTATTTATGGTATGACTATGCTGCCTTTTTATCATCAGACAGGAAAAGGGGCAATTTGCCTTGATTTTAGCATTTGCAATCATCTAGAGTATACTTTTTTTCTGAAGGCAGGGTGGGTGTTATTTGCAATGAGAGTGAGGAGAAGTCTATCGAGAATCCACATCACTTTTTATTCTCACAACATGAAAGTCGGCTTCAGCAATATTAGGCTGATAAGATATAAGCTATGATACTTGCAAGTTTTAATTATTTTGAATTTATCTCTTGCTGTCTTCTTGAAAAATGTTGAAAAATTTATGAACACTATCATGCTAAGCTTTTATAATGTTTAAAAGTACAAAGAAACAAATTTGAAAGTGTTTTTATCAAAAGATAAGACATCAGACAAGGATGTTGCTGATATCCAGCATCAGTCATTTTCTTTAATTTTCAAATTTAATAAACAATGTTTGTTTGTATGATTAAAGTATTTTATCCCTGTAATTATCTATGCTCTCAAAAATTAAGGAACTCACACTGCAGCATACCCTCGAGTGTCTTTTTCATGACTGTAATTTTAAGAAATGTGCTACAGCATAAGGGTTTCAGAGTGAAGGAATAGGTCCAGGAAATGTTCACACGATCTCTACCTCTCAGAAATTTAAATTATATGTGACAATTATCAAGTAGTGGAATACAAACTTCACAGAGCTTCTGAATTGCCTAGGATGCTTATTAAAGGTGTGGGTTTAAAACTAAAAATAGCTTCTGAGGCAGTAGTGTTGCTTGGAAGGTTTTGATTGTGCATCATTGACCAGGTCCCGGAGGTGTATCAACTGAGACAGGCCAGAGAAGTTACACCGAAGAGGAGAGGGAACAACAAACTCACATGAATTCCTCACATCTGAGAAAGTACCATCACCTCAATACATTTGGTATGGACAAAATTGAGACAAATTCACAAACATTAGTGGAGTCTACCAGTAAAAATCAAGTATTCCAGAAACACATGACTCCCTAATGGGACTAGACACTATTTTTTTAAGTTACAATGATATGTATGCTTTTAGATATAATAGTAATGGAAATTATGAAGTCATTTATGAACATTATCATAAATCTGTCCAGAAAAAAATTCAACATGGTATAAAAGATAGTAGCATCCTTGAAATCCTAGCTCTAGAAATCATCTCTCTCTCTCTCCTTATATATATATTCCACACTGACCTGGCACTTCTCTTGTAATGAGCAACCCCCAAGGAGGCACAAGGCAGTAGCCAGTACCCGACTAATGACCACAAGCTCCAGACCTCTGGCAGGCTAAAGGTAACATCTTAGCTTAATTTATGTTCAGCTCCTGAGCCCTAAGGTGGAATGACCCCCTGGCTACATTCCCCTGCAATCAGACAGAGGGACACCAGAAGAGACCTCAGAACTTTCTTCTGAGACCTGAAGACTTTCCTTTTCTTCCAAGACCTGAAGAAATTATTTCTCACCCTTATCTCACCTCCAACCAATCAGCCCAATCAGCTCCCACACAACCTGGAACTACTGGCCCATGGTGTCTTGTGATTTTGCCCTCTATAATCTGCAACCTATGCATCATTGGGGAGTTAGGGCTTTTTTGACATTAACTTCTCCTTTCTTGGGTAGTGTCATATATAGTAAAATAGTCAAATTTTTCTATTGCAATTCTCAGTGTTTACTGCTTGGGTTTGCTGGTGCTGGGGTACATAATTTTATAAAGATTATATGCCATTTACAGTAACTTGCCAGTTATAAGTATGTCTGTTTTGAAACCAATGTTATACAACAGTTAATGTTTCCGGTTCACTCTATCTTTCAGTCCTTCTAAGATCCAGTCATTGAAATAACTTTGTGGATTATAAAATTGTGTGGATTCTCAGCTCCACACAATTATGAGCTATAGAATCAAGCTCATAGCCATCCTATAAATGTTTAGCCCACATCAGAGTAAATCTGGATTCTTTGTTGGCTTGTTTATTGTGGGTTTTATATCTATATTTGTTAATAATTTAAAGTAAGTCTACATAATGTTAAGAAAACTCATTAAATAACAGTACTTGGCTAAAGAATTCACTGAAACTAATATTTTGCAGGCTGTTTGTGAAAAAATCTTGATGAATAACAATTAATTAGGTTATTTAGCATTCTAAGGACAGTTCTCCCATGTATAACTATTGGAATTATACCAACTTGGGAAAATTGTTGACTTGTTAAAAATGCTTAACATTATTTTTTGTCTATGTTAGACAGTGGAATGTGGACTGGGGAGAAGGGTTCCAGAAAACAAACACAAACACAGAGATAGCATTCTATATTTTTAAAGAACACTTTAAGAAAGGAAAATTTGATGAAAGAAAAACATTTATATATCATCAATAATCTTAGATCATAGATTTTAATCTCAAACATATTAAGAATGTAATGGCTTTAATGACAGATCACTGGAAATTGGAGTGTTGATAGGACCAAGCTAATCAAGTAAATGCACTATGAAACATTCTGGAATTATCTCTCAATGTTAAGAAAATTGTCATTTGAATAATTTCTTGATTGATAGGATCAATTGGGTCTTGGACTTTTGAAATCAATTTGAATTATATTAAATGGGTTAAATTTCATATCATTTGTGTTTATAAAATGTACGTACCCAGAAAAAGTGACTGTGTTTAAGGCAGCTGAGTTTTCTACCCTGAACATATTCAGTTTTCCTGGATAAGTACATTTTGCAAACACAAAAGTCATGAACAAAATGTACCAAGACACAACAGACACATTCAAAGTGGTGAAACGGGCAGAGCTTGTGCCATGCAAATTTTCTCAAAATGATTTTCAGATGCGGGAGACAGGAGACTGTTAGAGTGATGTAGAACTTCGTTTATTAAAACAAAGTTCTAATTAATAGTTAACCTTCAATTTTGGAATACATAGCTTGGTTATAATGACCTACCAAGAGAATTTAGTGACTTGGAGAATGGAAAAACTCGCATTAAATTATTGTTTATTTTAAAATATAGAAACTTTACTTGAAAGTCCATTTAGTGTCATTTTTAATCTGTTTTTCACATTTTTTCATAGCATGGCTAGAGACAAAGCAAGAGACAAAAACAGAGAGAGAACCAATTTTGTTAATGATACAAAGTTTTCAAATGAAGTGACTAGGATAAAATAAAGGATTGGGCTCCTAAGGGCCTTAGTCCTTTCTAAACTCTTAAAAAAATATGGTTCAATGAGTGAATATTTCCAGTCTCACAGGTCCTGTTATCTTTACTTTTTCAGTGTACTCAGGTGAGAGGCTTTACTCTTTTCAGAGGTTATAAAAGGGAATCTGGGACTTCAGTTTTAATGGCAGGCCCACCCCCATCCCATCCTGCTCCACCTTCTACAATGTTAAGCAACGTTAGTCATCATTTCACATTAACTTGACATGTTTTTGAAGTATTTGTAAGACTTCATAAGGGCCAGTTCTAGAGCAATAATGCCCTCATGGCCCTTGCCCCAGGTGTGGGCCAGGCAGAGAGGGGCAGCCTGGGCATGCCCTGGGGTGCATGGAGTTCTCATCCTGAATCTCTGCCTCCAGGAAAGTGGATGTGCCTGGGCACAGGCCTGGCCCTATGGGAGAACTTTCTCTTTTTCATTGCCATCCTGCAGTGGTTCTGCATGCTCCTGGGGGAAGCCCCACAACAGAGACCACACCCCACAGTGCACTGGCCTGGACTATGTCCCTCTAGCTTTCCAGCTCTACTGGTGGCCTCCTAAGGTCAGATGCAGCCGCCCTCTGCTCACTGACTCTGAGACCTCCTTACCCACTTTGTTCAGTAAGGGACTTGAATTGAACAAGAACAAACAAACAAACCAAAAAACAGGTTTGGGTGTTTGCCAAATTTTATTGTCATTATTATCATCTTCATCAAATCAAGATCATAGTACCCATTTTGTGTTTCTCAATTTTGTATGAGAAAATTGTGCTATAAGCATTGTTTGTCAGCAAAAAAAAAGGGGGGGGGGATTTAAAACACCCTGCTGTGGAAGGGAAAAACAGGAGATTAAAGCAAATTGGTGAATCCAATGTATAAGACAGGGTGAAGCAGGTAGATTTTGCCTTCCAATGGCTTCTCATTTCACAGTGAATCTGATTAAAAACATGTTTTAACATAAAAGATCTTTATCCTGGCCTACTAGACCTTCTTAGTCCTCTCTACCTTTCTAACACCCACCTCATTCTATTGTCTTCATGGCTCATCTTGTTCAAATCATACGGACCTTTCTGTTTCTTTAATTTGCTAGCAAACTGCCTCAGGAAGTTAGCTGTTACTATTATCTCTTTCTTGAATATTCTTACACTCAATGTTTATACACTCCACTTCTTCCTAGTCTGTACTCCAGTTCCACCTTTGTTATAAGACTTCTCCCTCCAGGTTTATCCTCAACCCCAGCACTCTGCTTTCCTCCTGTTCTATCCTTATCTTGCTTTTATCTTATCAAAATTTGTTTTCATAATAATAACAAACTGACTATACCTACGTACACACACATGTCCACCCACAGACCCCTTTTACATAGTAATTGCCTTGCTAGTCTGTCACCAAATTGTCAGATGGGCAAAGGCAGATTTAAAAAAAGTTGTGTCAGTCCTGAGACAGCTATTCTTTGAATGGTATGCTTCCAAATGTGGCCATTGGCAGGCATTTGAAAACTTGGATTTCAACAGTGTTGCTAAAATTTCTTAATCAGATAAGAATGGGTCATCCTGACTAAACAGTCTGTGCAAACATGGTTTATACTGAGCATATGATTTTCTTCTGGGAGTCTGGAATTTTGCCACATGATAAGCAGAATATTCCAGTTTAACACCCCTAATATAAACCCAGGCATTGTGTCTCTAATGAATTCTACTAGTAGACAACAGTTCTCATGTTTTCTTAATTCATGGATGGGTGAGTGAAGTGTACTCTGCATGATTCCACAGAGGGAGAACCCTTAAGACTATTGTCAGCTTGTGCTGAGTTTCTTCAGAACTTTGCCTTATGTGCCCCTTTTCCTGTTTCTGATTTTGTATCATTTTACTGTAATAAGTCATAGTCACAAATACAACAATACACTGTGTCCTATGGATCCCCTCAATGAATTTGCCAAACCCTGGTATGGTCTTGGGAAAGCCTAGTGGCAAATTAATGATGTATTTCTTCTTTTAGTATAAATGTCAAAGCGATCACTGGCAGTACTAGAGGTGTGTAATACTAGCAATCATTCTAATAATAGCAATAATATAATCATCTGCCATGCAGGACGGATGAGATGGAATCTCCTAGGCAGTACCCTCTTTCAAAAGGATTCCATAATTCTTTGCCATTGGAAGTTGGTAGGAACCGTGATTCTGTTTCTCCCTAGAGTATAACAACCTTCAGATGCTACAGGAGTTTTTGGGTGTTTTCTTGAGAGCATAGTAGGCACTAGAGATAGACTAGATCATGAAGAAGGTATCAGAAAAGGAAGCAAATTCCAGAAGCTAAAGATTTGCTTATAACCAATTTGGACATAGTATTATGAAGTAACAATTGTGTGTTCTCACTGATTATAGCAGCATTAGTAAAATGGAGATTGGCTGTGTACTAGCTGACTGATATGACACTATAGAATTTGAATTTCGTCCATTTCTTAACCATATTACAGTATCAGCATCAGGCCCTTCTTTGTCTTGTAGGAAAATAAGAAAGTGAAGGTATGCGGGAATTTGCTAAAAAAGCTGCTATTTTGTATATCTTAAGAATGACAAAGTATTCTACAACTGACTTTCAATACCAGGAAGTACTCTTATGAAGCAATTTATGTCTATATTCCATGAAATGAGATGCAGAACTGAATCTTTAATAAAGGAATAAAAACTAAGAAAAAATTGCAAATCAGATTCATTCCTTTGCTCTTAAGTGACTTATTCCTTAAATCCAAACTCAGTTTCTACTGTCTTAAAACCCTCCTCTGTCCATGGGACTCCAATCACTGGCCTCCTTGATGTCCTTTAGTTGATTAAAGTTGCTTCTGCTTGGGCCCTCTGTCCTTGGAGACCCTGCTGCCAGAAAAGTCCCTCTTCCATTCATTTATGTCTGTACCCATTGTTACCGCATCGGTGAGACTTTTTCACAGACCCTGATCTAAATCAGAACACTCTTGCTTGTGCTTCTCAATTCCTTCTCAGTTTCATTTTATTCACAAGTCCCTTTTCCCTGCTCACTTGACTCAGACATGGGTAGTTGCAGCTTTGATTAGAGAAAAAATAGATTTAATAGAACATGTGGAAAATTACATTTTGAGCTTATTAAATCTTTGTAAAACTGTTTTGCAAATCAGAATTGTACTAGGTCTTTATTTTAACGATGTACTGGGTTGCAGAATACTAAAAAAGCTCTAAGTAATTTTTTTAGAGCCCAGTTGTCACTTTAATACTATAAATTCACCCGGAAGCCAAAGAACAACAACAAACGTGTATGAAGCTAGGGAGTTCTAACAAGAAACCCAACATAAGAACAACCACAGCCAATATTCCCTCATCACTGGCAGTACAGTTTGTTGACTCTTCATTGCCTGCTCTAAAGACTGCAGTGTTTACGGTACATTACCTTATGTAGTATTGCGAGGATTTTTATTTCATTTGTAGGTTATTTTCAGGAACCTAAGGTTTATAGTAGCTTAATTCCAATCCAGTGTCACACAGCTGGTAAATGACAGAAAGGGAACAAAATACCAAATTTCTACTGAGTCCAGTAAATGAAGTCTTATCCGGTCGTGATATTCTGCATCAGCATTCTTTAATATAAGCCAGTCTACAAGCCCATGATGTGATTTACAAATAGCGTAACGATTGATGGGACATCTGTGGATATTTTGCTCATTAATGAAGACCTATTTATTAATATAGAATACTATTTCTGGAAACCATACCCTCTCAGAATAGATGACATGTATCTGTGTAAAGCCGCTGCAAGTCACAGTATGTGGCTAAAGCTAGTACAAGCTATATTTTGTTCTTAGGATATAATCTTTACTTTCATTAAACTTCCTTTGATGAGGTAAATGATACTCAACCCATGATTACTATTCCCTGCTGATCGGAGATCTGACAATGTTTTAATTATCTCCCTGTTTCTTTATAAAATGATTTAGTAATGCAAATGCAAAGGCCATTTAGGCTGACCTTGCACTATCATTAATTACATAACAGAAAGAATCAAAGATTTAGTTTGTTAATATTTGACACAAGTGATTTAACTTTTGAAATGTAACCAAGGAAGGAGAATTTTCTTATTATTTGTATTTTATTTTCTTTTTGAGATTAATTTCACAAACATTGTTAGAATTATCATTTCTTCTGTGTCCCAGCATATATTTTTTAAAAGTGGTTCAAATTTGGGGGAGGAGAGATTGAGACATTAACTAATTGGTATCTGGTCTTTCTGGATGCTCAGCACTGCCATTTGAGAATTAAGACATGTCTAGTTCTAGTAACAAGGGAGTTGCCCTTGTCCAGTTTACTTGTTCAGTGAAATCTGTCAGCATAACATATTGTCTACATATGTCTTTCCTTAGAGGCTGTTCCTGTCCTTGGTTGCTACTCTGAAATGAATAGAAATATTACTAACCAAAATATGTCACCACCTTTCTCCCTGAGATCATATCCAGCACCTTACCTAAATATTCCCTGATTGTGTACCTGTGCCAGAGTTTGGAGAAGTAGATGTTTAAAATTAAATTAATTACAGTCTCAAGTGTAATGAAAGAGATGGATTGAATAAATATCCTCCAAATCTGGAGTGTCAGCATTGCATTCAATCTTTGACTCCTACCTCATAGACTAAATAAGTAATTTACTCATCCTTGATCTGTTTCTTTCCCCTATTTTTTTCATTAAGCTTCACCAAATTAATCTTCGCAGACTGTCTCAATCCTGTCCTCTAAGGTATTTCCCCTTCCACGATAGCCTGTCATCAGTCTTCTGCGTTATTGCACTAACTTAAAATTAGTCCCTCCGCCTTCAGCATTGCAAAGTCTCCTTTGATGCCCAACCCATACACACCCGTATCCCACAATCCTGCTACCAATATGTTACTGAAATGGGTTTGACTGTGCAGCTCACTTACATTAAAACATTTCAAGCATTACCAAAGCTTGTGGCAATACTCGACAAACTTTTTCACCACAATATACCTAGTAGATGAAATTGACAGTTTACTTATTGACAAAAGCAAATCTCTGTGTATGGAAAACTTCTTTTGTGTCTCCTAATTAATTTTGAAAATCCATGAAACATTATCATTCTCTTAAGTAGAAGCAGTATGTATTTTAATCTGAATGCTGCCTTTTTAATTACTTGATATGGTATAACTCTGATATTTCATAAAAGTAGAGCCAGAACTCAAAACAACTCAGCTGCATGGTTTCCTGCAGCACATTAAAAAGATAATGTGCTCTGTAACTACCATTGTCACATTCACTGTATCAATTATTATAGTAAAACAACAAACCACAAAATCTCAGTGGCATTTCATAATCTATTCCCTATGTGTTGGAATTTAAGGAAGGCTTGGATGAGTTCCTACACTTCCTAAGTAGCAGGTCCCATTGGGATTAGCAGTTTACTGTGTTTAAACTCTAATCCACACCGCAGGAATTCATGCTGAGACCCAAGCTCCAGGGAAAGCTGCCATAGATTGAAAGCACTTCTCTTGTCAGTGGCGGAGATACTAGAGGACATGTCCCACAGCACAAGGACATTTCAATTCCTTAAGCACAAACATAAATAAACATCTCATTGTTAAAAAAGTGGTTATTAGGGGTGTCAATGAATTCTTGATGCTGTATATAATAGAACTATTTTAAGTCTAATGGAATTTTAATTTTCTCATAGGGATTCCTAGTCCTAAAAAAACGTTCCTTATATAGTTTTGCTAATAAGGTCACTGAGCTACTTTAATTTCCCCAGTTTAGTAAATATTAAGTCTAGAAAGAATTTCAGAGATTAACTAAATCCCATTTCATCACTTAATCAGCCATAAAAAAAAAAAGGTTAAGAGTAGAAAAGCGACTTTTCAAGATATCATAACTCATACCAGCAAGCCAGGCTGGGGCTGTGACTCCCAATTCATCAGTGACATATTACTTCTGGAAAAGACACATTGTTTCTCAGATAAAAAGTGTGCTACTAAAAAGGTGTATATCCCTTTAAATAAACAAATGAGATGTAAAGGCATTAATAAGAACCATGATAGAGGTAGAAAATTATAGCTACAAATATGTAAACATAGATAAATCCAGGAATTAAGTGTTCTCCTAGTCAGGGAGGATGAGTTTTGATTGAAGAATGGAACTTCTGAGAAGGAATAATGGTTTCCTGATCACTGCATTAACTGTATTTCTCCAAGTCAGAGAAACTACAAGTAACCCTACTGCTGGCAACACCAATAGGTTCCCTCATTTTTAGCCTTTGGATTGAGTTTAACATGAAAGAATAAAACAATTATGCACGGCCTGAAGGCAATTACAATAGTTACCAGTGTCTCAGAGACCTCTCAGAGATCCTGCCTGGTTGAACTTGAGACTTGTCTCCAGAGAATTAGAACTTTGAACAAACTAATAACAGACTCCAGCAGACAGTCCAGGGGGACGAGCTTATCAAAAGCACGTAGACAGCTTGAAAAAATGAGGGATTGGAGGGAAAGTGACATGACAGTAGCCTTAAATACAGACTGATTGGATAAAGAAATTGGGGGGAAGGGTTTTCAGGAACAACTGTAAAGGACACGTGCACAAAACCAAGGGGGCAGGGTGGAAGCAAGGGAGGGAGGTGGGTTTGGCTGGAGTGGGGAAGGCGTAGTGGGGGGTAAATGCAGACAGCTGTGATTGAACAACAATCAAATAATTTTAAAAAGAAATTGATTTAAAGAACAAAAATGAAATCATGCGAATCATATCTTTGCAGGCTAAAACTCGGCTTCATCTATGAAGCAGTTTCAAGCACACCCGGTTTCACTGTGCTGTGCTTTAGGGCACATCACAAATAGCGTTTTTTGTTGCTGTTGTTGTTATCATGATACTCACTTGATGGTGGTGGTCTGGAACTGAATCTGCAAGGTCTCCAAGGTATGTCTGCAGCTTACTTTTAAAAATAACTTTAGGTCCACACTGTCAAAGGTGAAACAAAAGGTAACATTAGACTAAACCCGCCACACTCGCCTTTGGCAGCAGAATCGAAGCCTTATTTTTACAGTGGGTGCTTAAGGGTGATTGGAACCCAGCACAGGAATAGAGCACAGGGAGGTTGCTCTAGAGCTGCCTTGGAGGAGTGCAAGGCAGACATCCCCCACCACACACTGGCATCAGTGCTACGATCAGTTTGCTTTACTTTCTAGCGTGATGTATCTCCCACCCGCTTGTGAAGGGACCTATGACTTTTTTAGTTTTAGTTTTAATTTTCTATTGAATTTATCATGGTAACATTGGTTAATAAAACCATATGTCCGTGTGGCACTCCAATGAAGTCCCTCTTCTCCTCTTTGATTTTAGTGCCCTGCTTTAAATTACCCAATATGCACTGTATGTAACATTATCACACAAATATGAAAGAAAAATGAAAGAAAAGAAAAAGAAGATTCCTTATGAAACTAATCTGTCCTGCCCCCTCCTCATTGTATTGCTCTTATTGGCTTAGCACAGACAAAATCAGGCTACATGGTAGCTCAGCAGGCATGTGAAAACAGATTGCTACTACCACTGCTCGATTACAGACTATAAAGCATGGTCACTGGATCACACAAGGCACTCGGTAATGCCAGTGCATTTATATATGTAGTAATACATTTTTATATCAACTTAATTAAAATAGTATTCCATTACTATTTTAAGAAATATGATTAGTAACAAAATTATGGGCTTTGTCCCTTTTTAAGAATGGCCATAAGATAATGTGTCTTGAAAGATAAATTTACTATTCTTGAAATTCCAAGAATATAGTCTTTAACCAAAAATAGGCCAAGAATTAGATACTTAAACTGTAGAAAAGTTAGACCAAGTTTTTTAGGGCAGGCACATTTTGTGTGAGTGTGTTTAAATTTATAGTAAGTGCTTACAGAAGCATGTTGGCATATTGATTCCTCAATTGTTCAGGAGTCAGCTGGTTTTGCATAAAATAGTGAATTATGGATGCAAAGTATAAAAATGCAGATACATTCAAAACTGAAAATCAGAAATTCTGAGCTGGCAACAAAACGTCCTTTGAAATAAGGTGTTTGTTTGCTTGCTTGTTTTTCAGCTTGGCTTTGAATTAAGAAAATTGGCCTTTCTAACCGCTTAATAATGCTGTTTGTTTTCATCTAGAAGCCCTTCAGGGATAATTCAAATGCGCAGATCAGGAGTAAATAATTACATTGCATAAATAAATGTAATCTGTATTCTCACCCTGACCTCTACTAGAATGTGATATCCAGACTAGCTTACATAAAATAGGTGATGTCCACCGGCCTGATTACACAGGTGCTATGCCTCAATGTGATGAGCTTCACTTCCCAGCATTGCTGGGACTTCCTCGGGGTCCCCGAGGTATCAAAAGCCTTAATCTACTGTCCCAGGTATAACCTAAGTAAAAATCCAAAAATATTACCACACTAAATTGTAAATAGGCATATTTTTATCGTTTCAATATAGAACATTTAAAAAATAGTCAAGTGGGGAGGATGGTAAGTGGGTAAAAATATGGGGAAACCGGTGGTACAGGAGTGAATGTGGGT
>PVKM010027524.1:0-18738 GCA_004027735.1 Carollia perspicillata
GATTGTTATTTACGAAAGTAGAACGTCTTTCAAAATTGGGAATCAAGCCCTGATACTGCTTTATCAATGAAGTATATGTAACATTCTAAATCCTGTGTTGTCATTTCAACGACCTTCACAGCATCTTCATCAGAAGTAGAATCCATCTCAAGAAAGCACTTTCTCTGCTCATCCATAAAAAGCAACTCCTCATCTGTTAAAGTTTTAACACGAGATTGCGTCACATCTTCAGGAGTCACACATTCCACTTCCAGTTCTCTTGCTCTTTCCAACACATCTGCAGTTATTTTCTCCACTTAAGTCTTGCACCCTCAAAGTCATCCATAAGGAGTGGACTCAACTTTTTCCGAATGCCCATTAATATTGATATTTTGACTCTTCGCATGAATCACAAATGTTCTTAAAATGGCATCTAGAGTGGTGAGTCATTTCCAGAAGGTTTTCAGTTTACTTTACAAGGTCCATCAAAGAAATCACTATGGCATCTATAACTTACAAAATGTACTGCTTAAATAATAAAACTTGAAAGTCAAAATTACTCCTTGATCTGAGCTACAGAATGGATGTGGTGTTAGCAGGCATAAAAATAATATTATCTCATTGTACATCTCCATCTATGCTCTTAGGTGACCAGGTTCATCATCAATGAACAGTAATAATTGGAAAGAAATCTTTTCTGAGCAATAGGTCTCATCAATGGGCTTTAACTGTTTAGTAAAACATGTAAAAAAGATGTGCTGCTAATTCAAAAAATATGTGCAATCCTATGTCCATTGAAGCATTATTTACAATAGCCAAGATTTGGAAACAGCCTAAGTATCCATCAGTAGATAAATGGATTAAAAAAGCTATGGTACATTTACACAACAGAATATTATGCAGCATTAAAAAAAAAAGAAAATTTACTCTCTGTGACAGCATGAATGGACCTGGAGAACATTATTACACTAAGTGAAATGAGACAGACAAGTACACGATGATTTCACTAATATAGAATCTAATGAACAAAATGAACTAATAAGGAAAATAGAAACAGACTCATAGATGGAGAGAAGGCTGACAGTTATGGAAGGGTACTGGGAGGTTGGATGGGGACACAGTGAATTGAAAAAAAGAGAGAGAGAAAACTCATGCACACAGACAACAGCGTGTTGATTGCCAGGGGGAGGTGGGATGTGGAGTGGTGGAGGAGAGTACATCGGGTACAAATGGTGATGGATGGAGATTTAACCTGGATGGTGAACACACTATACAGTGTACAGATTACGTGTTGTGGCATTGTGTACCTGAAACCTGTATAAGTTTGTTAAGCAGTGTCACCGATAAATTCAATAAAAAGGAAAAAAAAACCCAGATGTGATGTCATCCAGTCTTTGTTGTTCCATTTAGAAAGCACAAGCAGGGTATATTTAGCATAATTGTTAAGAGTCCTAGGATTTTTAGAATTGTAAATGAGCATTAGCTTCAACTGAAAGTCACCAGCTGCATTAGCCCTAACAAGTGAATTAGCCTGTCCTTTGAAGCTGTGAAGCCAGGAATTGACTTCTCTCTAGCTATGAAAGTCCTAGATGGTATCTTCCAATATAAGCCTATTTCATTGATATTGAACATCTGTTGTTTACTGTAGCAACTGAAGGGAAGCAAAGTTTTGCAACCCCATTTTGGGATATTGATTTTAAGCTGGTTTTTAAGAAATAAAAGACAGGAAAAAATTTGACCTCCCCCTTAACTGCCTAAAGGGAGATATGATGTCAGATAAATATAGTTTAATATAAACTAGTGTGTGATAGAGGAAAACCTAGCAAGGTTCATTATTCAGTCTCAATGTTCCATGGTTCAAGAAGGCCCAGCATTCAATTACCAAATACTTACTTTTCCATCTCCATGTGAATTGCATTACTGCCCTTTGAAGTCCCAAACCACAAACTGCCCTCCCCTTCTTAGCTCCAAAATGACATAGAAGCTTCAACTGCCTAATTTGCCTTTGGATCACATCTTTTATGGACCCCTAAATAAATATCCATAAAATAAATTTTAGACACTTTCTTCTGTTAATCTCTCTCTGTTAAATTTGATTACTAGCCCAGCTAGAACTTAGGAAGTAGGAGTAAAAATAATGTTCTATGCCCCTACACCACCTTCATTAGTTATTTTAGCTAGATCTGCATAATTTGTTACAACCTTTACATCAGTACTTGCTCCTTCAGCATGCACTTTTATGTTATGGAGACAGCTTCTTTCCATAAACGTAATAAACCAAACACTGATAGCTTCAAACTTTTCTTCTGTAGCTTCCTCACCTCTCAGCTTTCATAGAATGGAAGAAAGTTAGAGCCTTGCTCTGGATTAGGTTTGGGATTAAGAGAACATCGTGGCTATTTTGATCTTTTAACCAGACCACTAAAACTTTCTCCATATTAGCAATAATGCTGTTTCACTTTCTTATCATTTGTATGCACACTGGAATAGCACTTTCAATTTCCTCCAAGGACTTTGCCTTTACATTTACATCTTGGCTGCAAGAGGCCTAGATTTCAACCTATCTCAGCTTTTGACATGGCCTGCTCACTAAATCATTTTTAGATTTTGATTTACAGCAAGAGTTCTTTTCTCTTGAAAACTCAGAGCCTATTATAGGGTTACTAAGTGACCTAATTTCAATATTTTTGTGTCTCTAGGAATAGGGAAGCCCTAGGAGATAAAGAGAGATGGAAGAATGGCCACTCAGTGAAGTAGTCAGAACACACACATTTATTAAGTTTGCCATTTTATATGGGCAAGGTTTGGGTGCCCCAAAGCAACTACAATAATTACATTGAAGATCACTCACTGATCACAGATCACCATAATAAATACAATTTAAAAGTTTGAAGTATTGTGAGAAGTACCAAAATGTAACACAGATGCAAAATAAGCAAATGCTTTTGGAAAAAATGTTGTGCACATGTAATTGGGTGAGGGGCGGTCTGGACAGATCCACTGGGTAGAGGGGAACAGGGACCCTGGAGCAGTGCAAGAGGCTGCACCCTGCCGAGATGGGGAAAAGGTTAGGCAGAGCAGAGAACTGCACCTGAGCAGTTGCCCAGGCAACCAGGCAGTGCAGCACAATGGAGGGAGATACCCTCCTATGTGCTTCCACTTGCAGAGGATTTTCAGGCCTAACTCTATAAAGGAGAGAGGACAATGCTACTCTCTTCATTCTCCCCTCTTACCTGGCAGCCAGAGGCTCAAGTTCCTGACCCAACAAGCCTTGGAGACCACATGATCCAGGTACTGGTGCCCCTCCTCCAGCGTTGCACATGCCTGCCTGGCCGGGAACATAGCAGGTACTAGGCCAGTAGGGCAGAAGGGAAGGAAGCCTGGCCTGGTGGGCCCTGTAAGCCATGTGGCCAGGCAATAAGCCCCATGCCCTCCCCAGCATGGGAAGCTGTGGCAGCACTGATGACTGGACCTGCACTGTGCAGGTCCTGCCTGGCCAGACACACAGATGCACCAGAGGGCAGCAACTGGAGGAAGAGGGTAGCACACCATGATTAGGATGCCTGGATGCACAGACTCTGAAAGATGCCTGAAGCCAGACAGTGACTGGAAATCAGTTGAGGCCCATGCATTTCTTAAAGGATGGTACTTTTGGGTGGAAGAAGAAGTTCCTGGTGCAGCCTTCAACTGAGCTGGCAGAGTGATTTTTTTGTGTGTCTTAGAGGAAATGGGCTTTGAGGCAGAAACCTGGCATTATTTCAAACTGTATAGCCTTTGAATAAAAAATTCCTTTCCCAACACGGACAAAGCCAAAGGGGGATAGGATTGAGGGTGGGAGGTGAGGTTAGGTAGGGTGGAGGAGAGTAGTGAGGAGAAAATGAAGACAACTGTACTTGAACAACAATAAAAAAAAAGATTCCTTTCCCTTTCTACTGCTCTGCCTCCAGAATTTTTGCCTGTTGGCAGCAAGTAGTAGGACCCCACTGATTGTTTGGTTACATACATTGCTCAATACAGATTTGTCACAAACCTTGAATTTGTAAAAATTGCAATACTTGTGAAGTACAATAAAGTATAGTACAATAAAATGACATACGCCTATAGTCTCCCACTAATCCCACCTCTCCATTCCTTCTTTGCTCTTGCCTACACTGTTGTAGGTAGTACCTCCACTAAAACTATCAGGGTGAATGTGTTTCTGCTGATCCCCTGACTGATATATCTGCCTAGGAAATTCTTACTTATAGATTTATACATTCAGTTTGAATAGATGCACATTTATAAAACCCTATTTGACAACACTTTTCCCATATTTAGCTGGATACTGCCTTATTTGTGTTCCTCTCACACTTTTCTTCATCATAAAGTTACCAAAGACAGTTAGTCAGAGTATCTGACAATCTTCCCTGTTGGCAAGGATGGCAACAGGGAAAGGTTCTTATACTGAGCACACAGAAAGATATAAAGATAAATAGATATGACCCAATCATGCTAAAAGCTAGAAATGTGAATGGATAGAGCCCAAGCACCAAAAGCTAGAAATAGAATTAGATAGGAAAAAGGCTCTCCCCTGTCTGTCCCTATAAAAGCCTAGGCTTCATCAGGAAAATTAAGATTGTCTCTGAGACAGAGTCCACCATTCTCCCAAGAGTGCAGCACCCAAATAAAACCTTTTTCCTTTTGTACCAGCACCTGCCTCACCAGTTTGGCTTCTGTAGCAGCAGGCAACTGAACTTCTGTTTTGTTTGCTTACAGTTTTGGTAACCTAGATGGGAGAGCGTAAACCTCAGTAAGTCCCTTAGGGTCCAGGCGGGGGTCCCTGCTGCCTGTGGCAGGCTGACCCTGGGAGGGTGGGACCGTGTAGATTTCCCAGCACCTGCTAAGAGCTTTTCTTGGGGAATTTCCCTGCACGTCTACTGAAGGACTCAGCTGCTTGAAATACTTGGCTAATAAAAGGAAACAGGCCTGCGTAGGAGATGGAGTTCAAGACTGGGTATGTCAAATCAGCATGCATACTGGGAGGCCTCTATCCCTGTCACTTTGGCTTTGAGACACATGGGTCCAGTTAGGACCATTTGTGGTACTGGTTGGCAGGCTACCCCTGACACTTGGGCTTTGTGCCACTTGGGCTCTGGGACACTTGGGCCCAGTTAAGACCAGTTGCCAGGCTATCCCTGCTGCTTGAGCTTTGTGCCACTTGGGCTTTGTGCCACTTGGGCTTTGTGCCACTTGGACTTTGTGCCACTTGGGCTTTGTGCCACTTGGGCCTAGCTAGTACCATTTGCAGTACCAACCATTTGCAGTGGCTATTCCTGCCACTTAGGATTCATGACATTTGGGTCCAGTTAGGACAACTTCCAGTATCAGCAGGAGATAAGACACTAAGACCTGCTTATGAGCACTCATTTGAAATAATGGAATTATGAATCCAAGTTTTGTTTATATGTTCCTACTTTGTGTGGAGTTTTATTATAGTTATAGTTCTGGGTTTGTACTTTTGTGCCATAATGGACTGTTTGTTTCAACTACTGAAGGGAGCCCATTAGGTTGAACGATAGCAGACTGGTCCATGTACAGCTATCATCCGATGACTAAGAAGGAATTGGTTTTCTATTGTAACGCTGCTTAGCCTATGTATACTTTAGACTACAGGGGGAAATGGCCCCTAAAATAGTTCCCTAAATTATTACACCTTCATATAATTAGAATTGTTTTGCCAAAGGTCAGGGAAATGGGATGAAATCCCAGATGTCCAGGTATTTGACACAAGAAGGATTTGGCAAAGAAAGGGAACAAAGTAATGATGCGAAGAAGGGAACTCACTTTGAAACCCCTCCCTGATAGTAAGGCACAAGAAGAAGAGTGAAGTTAGGAAATAAGTCTCTGTAACACCCTGAACCCAGGGAACCCTGGATTAGCAGCAGGAAGATTTGTCCCACCACCACCCTCGCTGCTACATATTATTGAAATAGGGCCCAGAGGGGCAACAGCCCCACCCTTGTATTACAAAAGAATGGTCTCCCTCTTGAAGACCCAGCAGGGCACCCAGTTTGGCCACAGAGCATCCCTTTGGAGCAGGACAATTCCCTTCGAGGCAATGCCCTATAAGTGGAATAAAACAAGAAGGCCAGCCCACTGGCTACTTTTGGGCCCATACTCCATTTTCCACTTCAGATTTTTTGAATTCAAAGAATTCCAACTCTTACATAGGGAGGACACTTAGAAAATGGTAGATATTTCCATTTTTGCCATTCATCATCCAAGCTAAACAGATGTTACACGGGCTCTCCTTAACATCCTGTAAATGGCAGATGAAAGGCAGCAAGTCATAAACAAGGCTAATGAAGAGCTCATTGCTTCCATCAAGAGAATCCCAACGGGACCCCCAACGCATCTGGGGTGATTCCCTTGACAAGCCCAACTGGGACCCAACAGTGGTGTCCTATCTTTCCTAGAACATTACAAAAGGCACATATTGGAAGGGCTTAAGAAAAGGGTGCCTAAACAACAGAGACTGAATATGACATAGGCCTTTCAATAGAAACCAAACAAAACCCTTTCTGAATTTTTTGTAAATGATCTCTTAGGCTTATTGAAAGCACATTGATGCTGACCCACAAGCACTAGAAAATGTCCTGATGGTGAATATGACTTTTATTGGGCAAAGTGCCCCAGATATCAGAAAACACCTCCTATGTTTAGACAGGGCATTGGGAATAAAACCTTCCTAACTGATGGACATAGCCTTTAACATTTATGAGAAACAAGGAAATTAAAACAGATTGTTTCCTTTGAAACAGTATAAGGAAACCAGAGGGGAGGTGGGACCCAAAAGGAAGGAGGAAAGACCCACCAGGCGCCAATCAATGTACCTATTACAAGGAGGAGGGCCAGTGGAGAAATGGCTGCCCAAAACTCAAAAAGAAAAATAGAAAGGGTAGAAATTTTTGCCGAAAAATGTTACAAGAGAGGGTATTGCCTGACAACAGGGTGCATGGGGAAATAGCAAGCCATTTTTTAAAATTATTTTATTGTTGTTCAATTACAGTTGTCTGTGTTTACTCCCTACCACTCACACCCCACTCCAGTCAAACCCACCTCCCTCACTTCCACCACACCCTTGGTTTTGTCCATGTGTCCTTTATAGTTGTTCCTGAAAACCCTCCCCGCTTCCCCGCCATTATCCCCTCCTACCTCCCTTCTGGTTACTGTCAGATTGTGCTTAACTTCAATGTCTCTGGTTATATTTTGCTTACTTTTTTCTTTTATTGATTAGGTTCCAGTTAAAGGTGAGGTCATATGGTATTTGTCCCTCACCACCTGGTCAAGCCATTTCATTAGACAACTTAAATGCTGACTTGCAAAAGACCACTACCTTAAATCTGGCCACCCTGTTCCTGGACTCAGAGAGATACTCAGACCTCCAGCATGATTGCTGGGAAATCACTGACCAAGTTTACTCCAGCAGTCAGATCTACTGGACCAGCTGCTATTGGAACCTGACTTGGAATTATATACAAATGGGAGCAGCTTCACAAAGAACAGTCAATGACAAACAAGAACACAGTAGTCACTATAGACAAGGTAATAGAAGCTCAGGCCCTTGTCATAGGAACCTCAGCACAAAAGGCTAAATTGATAGCTCTCACTGGAGCCTTAGAATTATACTGGGGAAAGAATGATAATATCTGTACTGACTCTAAATGTGCCTTCATGGTAGCCCATGCCCATGGGGCAATAAGAAAAGAGTTCTCTTTACCTCAGGGAATAAGAGCATCAAACATGCAACAGAGGTTTTTAAATTGCTAAAGGCAGTAAATCTCCCAAATCAGAGTGCCACAATGTACTGCCCAAGACAGCAGAACTGTTCCCAAACAAGCCAGGGAAAACAAACTGCCAATAAAGCAAAAAGACAAGCTGCCAGGGTCAGCACTTCTTGGTGCTTTGATTCCCCACCTAGACTTGTCAGAATTTAAACCCCATTATACAGAACAAGATGAAAAATGGGCCTATAATTGAGAATTGTCTAACACTGACCCTAACCCTATATGCAATATCAACTTGCATGACATGATCTTACTTCCTGAAGCTCTAGTATCCTCAAAAACCTATAGGAAGGGACCCATTATGAAAGGGATGCTTTAATGGACCTCATTAGACCACATCTGAAGGACCCTCATTTACAGAAGACCATTCAGAAGATTATCCAAACCTGTCAGATATCCACCAAAACCAATCCTAAAACAGAACATGCTCCAATAGGAAGGGGAGTACAATAGAAAGGGACATGCCCATTTGAGGACTGGCAAGTTGACTTTACACAGATTCCTAAAGTCAGAGGAAACTGTAAGTTTTTATTAGTTTTTGTAGATACTTTTTCCGGATGAGTAGAAGCATACCCCACTAGAACGGAGAAGGCATAGAGGTAGCAAAACCTACTAAAAAAAATAAACTTTGAATAGACTTCTTACAGCACTCAATGTAACAATGGACCATGGCTCACTTCAGAAATCTCCCAGAAGATAGGACAGGCACTACAGATTTAGTGGAAACTACTGGGAAGACTGAGAAAATGAACCACACAATAAATAGGATTCTGGCAAAAATATGCCAGGAAACATTTGAAATGGGACCAGGCACTTCCTATCACCTTGCTCCAAATTAGGGTAGCACCCCAAAACAGGCTTAAATGAAGCTGCTTGATATAGTTTATGGGAGATTCTTCCAAGTTTCTGTTTTAGGAATATCCCCTTTTGATTTAAAACATGAAACAAAAAATCAAACAATATGCACAACATCCAGCACAAACACTAACAATTTTGCATAATTTTTCTCATTGCAGGTCCTTCTACCCATCTGACAAGCCCTTGTACCTGTTCAACCCGGGAGACTTCGTCTTACTAAAGACCTGGAAGACTCAGGGTCCCAAACAGCAGTAAGCCAAGCAAGGGACCAGTCCCTATGATGTCCTGCAGACAACACACTCTTCCCTAAAGCTCACAGGAACCAAGTCTTGGATCCACCATACACACAATAAACTGGGTGCCACCTAAGGAGTACTCAAGATTTTGCTGCTGCTCTTGATACTATAAAGGAAAGTTGGGTCTTCATTCTTAAAACAGATTTAAAATTTCTCTTTTGGAAAGGGACAGTACCTATCAAAGCTAAGTGAAAATGTTACTTTTTATTTTATTCTGCATTTCCCAGACAGTGGCTTCCTTAGCAAATTTATTCTGCTGTTGGATGTGCCACCCAAAGCCCTTTACTTTCACGAGTTTCTGATATCACTGCAATTCCCTATGCACAAACAGACATACCCCTCACTAAACACTTGATTGTCTGCACAATAGGTTTCACTTTGGAAGCCCTTCTGCACCATTATCTGTTGAAACATGAAGCAGTCTACCAGCTTTGCTTGTTCAGAAGTGCCATTTTCTAGATACCACATATGTTGCCCTCCAAAGACAGCAATCCTTCTATTTGGGTAAAAGCTTCCCTCCATTCTTGACTGCCCGTTCCATTGTTAGATAGAATTTCTGCACCCAGGGATAGAAAAGATTAAGCTCTTTGACAGCAGGAATTAACTACAGAAGAATGACAACTTCACTCATTTACTCTTGTAAGATCACAAGGGTCCAGAGTTTTGAAAGGTGAAATTGTTACTGCAGACAGTCAGAACACCAGAAAGTCTCCCCAATTGGCCAAGATGGCACAGGAGAGGTTCTCACAATGAATGCATGGAAAGCTAGACAGATTAATGGAAAGGGCCTGAGTGCACTAAAAGCTGGAAATATGAATGTATAGGACCCTAGCACACATGGAAAGCTAAAAGATGAATGTATAGGACCCTGAGCACGTTGAAAGCTAGAAATATGAATGAATAGAGCCCCAAACATAGCAAAAGCCAGAAGATATTTGGATAGGAGAAAAGCCCTCCCCTCCCTACCCCTATAAGAACTGTGGGCTTGAGCAGGAAGGTTGAGATGATTTTTGAGACAGGAGTCCACCATTTTCCCAAGCTGTGCATCACCTGAATTAAACCTCTTTCCTATTGCACCAGTACCTGCTGCACAAGCTTGGTTTTTATAGCAGCAGGCAGCCAAACCTCCGGTTTTTTCAGTTACAATAATGTGATTGGTTTTACAAATCCCCAGTAGACTGTCAGCTCCTTGAGAAATATTATCACATATTAATCATTGATTAACCTCTGGTGTCTTACACAGTGTGGAGGAATAAAGAAAGGAGAGAAAGAAAAACTGTAATGTTCTTATTTTTGAAGGAGATGAAGGAAGAAGAGAGTCAGAAAAGAGACAAAATAAGAAATTTATTAATAGGGCTGCCCACCCTGATCTTATATGTTTTCTTCAATGAAGCACTTTTCCCCTAAAATTCTCATACTGGCAAAATAAATATCAAAACAATAAAAGCAGAATATAACGATAGTCATGAAAAAAGCTACAATAGGAGCCTGAAACAAATTCAGTATCTCCAATTTTATTAGAACTAAATGACTGACAAAAAAAGAGAGAGAGATAGATGGAGAAAAATCAGTTCAGACACATTTATGTTTAATACTGATAACACTGACAATGGTTCATTTCTTATATTTAAGACATTGTAACAGTAAGTCTAATTAATAGGAAGTCTCAAATATTACATATGTGATTAAAAAAACCCCAACTTTGGCAGACAAAAATAACAGCATAATGAATCTTTAAACGACTAAGCTATAAGAACAGGACGCAGATCATTGGAATCATTGAACAGGCTGCCTAAGGGCAGACAGGATCAACATCTGAAATCACAAGAGGCAGATCCAGAAAGAAAAAATACAGTGGTAAATACAAGAGGCTACCCAGACAAAAGCCACTGTGGTCTTTTTCATGATTTGCATTATTGTCTTTCACACATAGCTTGATAATATTCATTTCTTGTCCAGTGAGTTTATATATATTAAGTCACTAGATTTTATAGTATAGTGTATTCCGTTTCACATATTTTGCCCCTCCCTTCTCTTAACCCATTTTACCTTCCTATTTCCTCACACTATTTTCATTTCAAATTTGGTTTCCTCTCTATCTTCAACTTGTTTCCATTACACACTCTTAAAAGTATCTCCTCCATTGAAACACTCAAAACAAATTTTTTGTCAAGGGTCATTTCATATCCTTTTGCCTATCTCTTATAATACCTGCATTCTCTCTACAACATTAACAATCTTCACTTGTTGGTTGTGGGTAGGGTAGTTGTTGTTGCATTGTTTTTTCAAAGTTATCTCTAGAGCTTTACTAATTCTGTATTTCAAATATCAAATTTTACTGCATCCCCCTCCTACTCTTCTTTTGCCTCAAATTTTAAGTTTGCCATCTTAGCCTGTTTTTTTTCTTTTTCTTTTTTGTCTTTCTTCTATTTCTCTTTCATTCTGCTCTTTTACCTTTCTTTATTCTCCATTCCTTTTCTTTCTTTTCTACTTTTCATTACATCCCAAATTTTAATTTTTCCCTCAGTCTTATTTTGTCCCTTACTCTTAGTATTCCCTCTCCCTCCATCATTTCAAAATCATTTCCCATTCCTCTAAACATCTCTTAGACTTTTCCTTGTTTCTTTTTCCCCTCTTGTTCCCATACCAACTACATTAATTTTAGCTCCTTTGTTGTGGATAGTACTCTGGTGGATCTTTCTCTTCCATTTGTTCCTACATTTTTATTAATTATTTACTATTTCTTCTTCCTTTTTCTTTCTCTCTCTCTCTCACTTTGTTTTATTTTATATTATTTTAATTTCTGTTTAAACTTAATATTATATGCTTCCCTTCTCATATTCCATTCCACACCCTTCATTCACTTTTTTTTATGAGGTATATTTTACCTTCTCTTGTTCCATTGCTCCAACTCCCAACTCTTATTGGTGCTCCTTCCTCTACCTGCTAAAAATAATTTGTCTTTCAGGAAGTCATCTCATATCCACTCTCCTTTCTTATAATAGTCTCAAACTTAATAAAACCCTTATTAATACTGGCTGGATGCTAGTAATACTACTGATAGTGGGAGGAGTTATATTTGTAAGTGTGGGTTTGTTTCTTGGGCTCTGTGGTTTTGTTCAGACAGCACCTGCAACAGCACATAGATGCAGTGGGTGGAGTGACACTCAGTCAACCAGTGGCAGGGAAGGATCCATGAAAGAATGACCCAACAACAATCAAAACCCAATTACATACAGAAAACCAGCATAAAAGGCATAAAAGACATCCCAAGAACATCAAATTAAGGTGATCAAGGAGACTGCACCACTGAATCTCACAGGCCTCCCACAATAGAAGGTCATACCACGAAGTCAAAAAGGCAAAACAGATCAACTTAAGGACAGGCAAACAAGAAGGCTACAACAAACAATGGGAAGACAAAGAAACAACCCCCAATAAAAAGGAAAGGAGGAATCCTCCAAAAGAATGCTAATGAAATAAAGACAAGTCAACTATCAGATACTGAGTTCAAACAACGTTTATATGGAAGCTCAATGAACTCAGTGTGAATTATCAAAAACTACAAGGAAACTACGAGGAACTTACTGCAAACTTTATCAGCATAAAAAAGGACATAGAAGCAATGAACAAAGGCCAAGAATGAATGAAGAGTACAATTTCTGAATTAAAGAATACAGTACAAGGAATCAAAAGCAGGCCTGATAAACCAGAGTAAAAAAAAAAAAAACCTCCCCAAAATAGCAATAAATGGTAAAAACACTGAAAAAGAATGAAGAGGGGTTAAGGGAAATACAGGACAACATGAAATGGAAAAATATCTGTATAATAGGAATACCAGGAGGAGGAGATACCAGTAGGAGAAGAAGAGGAGAAAGGGATAGAAACCCAGTTTGAAAAAGTAATAATGGAAAACTTACTGAATTTGATGAGAGAAGAAGCCACACACATTCAAGAAGCAGAGATGGACCAAATCAAGAGGAACCCAAAGAGGCCCACTGCAAGACACATCATAATTTAAATTCCAAATATTAAAGACAAAGAGAGAACTTAAAAACAGCAAGGGAGAAGCAGGAAGTAAAATACAGAGGAGCCTCAATAAAGCTAGCAGCTGACTTCTCAACAGAAACATTAAAAGCCAGAAGGCAATAGCAAGAGATATTCCAAGTAATGAAAAGTGAAGGCCTAAAACTGAGACTACTCTATTAGAGCTAGGCTCTCAAATAAAATGGAAGATGAAATAAAGAGCTTCCTGGACGTGTATTCTTTTAGAATACACATTCTAAAAGAATACACATCCACAAAGCCAGCATTGCAAGATATGCTAAAGGAACTGCTTTAAGAAGAGAAAGAAATACCATGAGAGAGGAAGAAATACAGGTACAAAAGGAGCAAAATGGAAATGCATGAGTACCTATCAATAATAACCTTAAATGTAAATGGAGTAAACACTCCAATCAAAAGACATAGGGAACCCAAATGGATAAGAAAACATAACCCACAAATATGCTGTCTACAAAAGACCCACCTCAGAACAAAAGACCTACACAGACTGAAAGTGAAGGGTTGGAAAAAATATTCCATGCAAATGGATGGGGAAAAGAAGGCAGGGTAGCACTACTTACATCTGACAAAATAGACTTCAAAACAAGGGTTGTAAAAAGAGACACAGATGGAAACTTCATAATACTCAAGGGAACAATCATCAAGAAGACATAAATATTGTAAACACATGGAACACCCAAATATATAAGGAAAACCTTGGAGGACTTCAAGAAAGATATAGATAGCAAAACACTTATACTAGGGGATTTTAACACCCCACTGTCAACAAGAGATAGAGTTTACAAACAAAATATCAAAAAGGATATTGTGGCATTGAACAATGTCCTGTATCAAATGAACTTCACTGATACATATAGAACCTTTCATCATCTCAGTAAACAAAATATACATTGTTTGCAAATACACATGGAACATTTTCAAAGATAGACCACATGGTAGGACAAAAAACAAGCCTCAAAAAATTCAAGAAAATTGAAATCATATCAAGCATTTTCTGTAACCACATGGGGCGAAAACTAGAAACCAACCTCAAGAAAAAAACTCAAAAACACTCAAACTCATGGAGATTGAATAGCATGCTACTAAACAATGAATACGTCAAGAATGTGATCAAAGAAGAAATCAAAAAGTTTCTGAAAACAAATAAAAATGAACTCAGAATAGTCCAAAATTTACGGGAAACAGTGAACACAGTCCTAAAAGGGAAGTTCAGGCCTATCTAAAAACAACAGGAACATTTCAAACAAACAACCTAACCCTATGCCTACCAGAACTCAAGTAACAACAACAAAGACAGCCCAGAGCTAGTAGAAGGAAGGAAATAACCAAGATCAGAGCAGAATTAAATGACATAGATACTGAAAGGACAATTCTAAGAATCAATAAATCCAGGAGCTGGTTCTTTGAAAAAATAAACAAAGTTGACAAGCCTTTAAGCAGGCTCAACAAGAAAAAAAGAGAGAGGACCCAAATAAACACAATCAAAAAATAAAAGAGAAGAGATTAGACCTGAACCACAGAAATACAAAAGATAATAAGAAATTACTATGAATAACTAAGTATATTCCAATAAATCTGAAAATCAAGGTGAAATGGGCAAATTCCTAGAAAAATATGATCCCCAAAACTGAATAGAGAAGAAGCAAAAGCTTGAACAGACCAATAAGAGCTGATAAAATTGAATCAGTAATCAAAAAACTCCTGGTACACAAAAGCCGTGGACAGGGTGGTTTCACAGGAGAATTCTACAAAACACTGAAGGAAGAACTAACCTCTACCCTTCTCAGACTATTCCAAAAAATGTGGGAAGATGGAAGACTCCCAATTTCTTTCTATGAAGCCAGCATCATCCTAATTCCAAAACCAGAAAAAGACACAACGAAGAAAGATAGATGCTAAAATCCTCAACAAAATATTGGCAAACTGCATCCAACAATACATTAAAAAGATCATACACCATGACCAAGTGGGATTCATCCCAGGGATGCAAGGATGGTACAATATTCCCAAATCAATAAACATAATACATCACATAAACAAAAAGAAAGAAAAAATCACATGATCATATCACTAGGTGTGGAAAAAGAATTCGATGAGGTACAGCACCCATTATGATAAAAAGACTCAGGAAATGGGAGTAGAGGGGGCATCCCTCAACATGATAAAGCCCATATTAGAAAAACCTACAGCCAATATCATACTCAATGGACAAAAACTAAAAGCTTTCCCACTAAGACCAGGAACAAGACCAGGATGTCTGCTTTCAACATAGTACTGAAAGTCCTAGCCACAGCAGAAAAGAAAAAGAAATAAAAGGCATCCACATTGGAAAGGAGGAAGTAAAACTGTCATTCTTTGCAGATGATATAATACACAGAAAACTGTAGAGACTCCACTAAAAAATATTCGACCTAGTAAGTGAATTTGGCAAAACAACAGGACTCAAAGTCAATATTCAGGAATTGAAGGCATTTTTGTACACCAACAATGAAATATCAGACTCAGAAATCAGGACAAAAATCCCATTTGCTATAGCAACAAGAAAAACAAGATACCTAGGAAAGAACCATACCAAAGATGTAAAGGACCTGCACTCGGAAAACTACAGAACACTGAATAAAGAAATTAAGAAGACTCACATAAATGGGAGCATATACCACGTTCATGGACTGGAGGAATTAACATCATCAAAATGTCCATATTACCCAAAGCAATGCAATCCCTATTAAAATACAAATGACATATTTTACAGACATAGAAAAAACATTTCAGAATTTATATGGAACCATAAATTACCCCAAGTAGCTGCAGCAATTTTAAGAAGAACAAAGAGGGATCACAATAACTGATATCAAACTATATTACAAGGGCACTGTAATCAGAACACTCTGGTACTGGCTTAAGAACAGACACATACATCAATGGACCAGAATGGAAAGCCTAGAAGTAAACCCAAGTCTCTATGGTCAATCAATATTTGACAAAGAGGGCAAAAGGATAACATAGAATAAAAAGACCCTCTTCAACAAATAGTGTTGGAGATCTGGACAGCTATATGCAAAAAAATGAAACTTGATCACCAACTCACACCATACACAAAAATAAATTCAAAGTGGATGGAAGACTTAAATATAAGTCACAACACCATAAAAGTCTTAAAGGAGAACATAAGCAGGAAAATCTCAGATATTCCATGTAGCAATATTTTCATCAATATGCCCCCTACGGCAATGGAAATATAGGAAATAATAAACAAATGGGGCCTCATCAAAATAAAAAAGCTTCTGTATGGCTAAAGAAAAGAGCAGTAAAATAAAAAGGGAACCAATATGGGAAAATATATTTGCAAGTAATACCTTGGACAAGGGTTTGATTTCCAAAATATATAAAGAACTCACAAAATTCCACTCCAGGAAGACAAGCAACCCAATTTAAAAAATGGGCAAAGGACCTGAACAGTCACTTCTCCAAGGACGACATACAGAGTGCCCAAAAACATATGAAAAGTTGCTTGGCATCATAGCCATCAGAGAGATGCAAATTAAAACTACAATGAGATACCACTTCATACGAGTCAGAATAGCCATCATAAACAAAGCAACAAACAAGTGTTGGAGAGGTTGTGGAGAAAAGGGACCCTAGTTCACTGCTGGTGGGATTGCAGACTGGTACAACCACTATGGACAACAGTATGGAATTTTCTCAGAAAACTAAAAATGGATCTTCCTTTTGACCCAGCAATTGCACTGCTAGGATTATACCCTAAGAACCCTGGAACACCATTCCAAAAGAGCCTATGCACCCCAATGTTCATAGCAGCACAATTTACAATAGCCAAGTGTTGGAAGCAAACTAAATGCCCACTAGTAAATGAATGGATAAAAAATCTATGGTACATTTACACAATGGAATAGTATGCAGCAGAAAGAAAGAAGGAGCTCCTATCCTTCACAACAGCATGGTTGGAACTGGTAGCATTATGCTAAGTGAAATAAGACAGATGGTGAAAGACAAAGACCATATGATCTCACCTATAAGTGGATCCTAATCAACAAAACAAACAAGCAAGCAAAATATAACCAGAGACACTGAAATAAGAAACAAAGTAACAGTAACCAGAGGGGAGGGGAGAAGGATAATGGGGGAAGATAAGGGCCATCAAGGAACACTTTTAAAGGACACATGGACAAAGCTAAAGGAGTTAGGTTTGAGGGTGGGAGGTGGGGTGGAGGGCCATGGTGGAGTGAAAATGGAGACAACTATACCTGAACAACAATAAAATAAATTTTAAAAATTAAAAAAAGAGTTGGAGTTTACTAATAATGAGGTTCAATAACTTACTTCACATTTTTGGTCAGTTTATTCCCTTACATTTCTTCAGACTCTTATAGATGCCATAAAATTTCAGCAACCCATTTTCAGCATGTCAATCAAGTAGAAATCCTGTTCCCTTACCAGTATTTGATCTAATACCACGTCTCTTATTTCTTTGCTTCAAAGACAGGATGGCAGTGGAAATTTCTACTTTTCCACAAAGACCAAAGCAGAGAATTAATTCACTGAGCCTCTAGATCTTTCATTCGCTTGAGTACATCTTTTTCACCCTGATCATCAAGAGGTCCCATTGATGCTCCAGTTCTATTTCTGTCTTTCATGTATAAAAAAAACCTTTTATTTCTGGATTGCAGTCTTTTTTGTGGTTTCCTAATTCCTTTACTGTCTAACTGGCTTCTTATTTACACCTGACCTGCCACACTTTGACACCTGTCCTATTCTCACTGGAACAATCTTTTTCCTATTCCCTCCTCCCGAATGTTTGAGGCTTTTAGCTTTATGAGAAGAAGGGAAAACTTTTTATATATGCTCCTATTCTTTGTATGTGACATATTTTCCTGCCCTTTCATTAATGTGTTTAAAATCTTTCCAAGCTTCCTACAACTTACAATATTTTTAAATATTACTTTCAATTTTCATTTAATGCACCCATTGATTTGATCATAGTTCCATTATCTACAACTCAATGGTAAGGTGATTGGGATTTTTTTTCTCTTTGAATCCCCTTCCAAAGGCTCAATGTAATTCATTTGTGAATGTTACCATAATGGTCACAGATAATTTCCTGCACCAATTCAGTCTAATCTTAGGCCTAAGTCCAGTGTAACTTCATTCCTTCCTTAATTCTAAAACTTGTCCCTATGAAGCAGACATTAGTATGAGATCTTTCTGTCTCTCAACAGGATTTTCTTCATAACTACTATTTGATCTAATTTCCCACTACTATCAATAAAATTTCAATATCTTTACCCTATTCAGTCAGTCTCTGGTGGGGAATCTTAACCTAGGGTTCAGAGATGGGTCCCAGGTGGTCTGAGAAGCCCCTGAAATCATACGGAAAACCATACATAAGTGTGGTACATATGGGAGTATGGGTATGTATACTTTACTGGGAAAGAATTCCATATTTTTACCAGTTTCTCAAAGAAATTGAGAAAAAAAGTTTAAAAGCTACTGGTCCATAGGGTCCCTAAATATGTTCTAAATACTGAGCATGAGTCTCTCTTACCTACAGAGAATTTTTTGTCCAGCATTATTTTGTCCAGTTTTGTTTACTATTTTTATTATGCTTATTCTAATTTCATCATTTCTGTATATAAAATTATATAATAAATCATCCATCCATAACATTCCTATAGATTTCTTAGCCCTACATTACA
>PVKM010027525.1:0-18732 GCA_004027735.1 Carollia perspicillata
CTTTAAGAAGGAGAAGCCCGCCTTTCTGTGGTCTCAGGTAAAAACATTAGATGCCAGGGACTGCAATAGCTCTCCAGATATCTGAGCAGTAAAATGGTCAATATTGGGCAGAATGTTAAATATTTCAGCCTTGACTTACTCTGTAAAATCCATAAAAGAATTGCTCATGACTGAGAACACAAATTAGGAATATTTAGAAAGCATTCTGGCTCTGCTTTAACACAACCATTGGCAACCGCCGTGTACCCGCCTCTCCAAGCCAGAGCTCTTCGGGAGGTGGTGAGGAGTCTTGCACATGGATGGTACTTGGGAGGTTGGTGAGAGAGCAGAAGGCTGATGCATGTGGAAATGTATGAAGTGCGACGTGGGAACGTCCATCTCCAGGACCCGACTTTTTCCACTCACAGCGACTCCCTTCCCAACTCCGCAAACACAGCTCACCCCCCTCTCCCTTGGTCATCTCCAGTACATTTTTCCTCCTCGTGTCCATTTTTCAGATGCCGAGATAGGAAAAACTTTGAGATGAATTATGGATCAACATTAAAAGATTTTTTGTTAACATCGCCATTTCGAAATCTTTGTCACTTATAAAATATTAATGAGATACAAAAAAAGAAAGAAAGATTTGAAATAACCCTAACTCTTGGGGGTGGGGCATTTTCTGCACTAAAACAACAGGAACAGAAAACTAGTAGGGAATGAGAAAATGCGAAAAAGGAGTACCGAGAATCAAATGTGGCCGAGAACTGCACGCATCCGACACTTTCATCTTCATCAAGGAGGATTCTGTGAAGCAGCAACTCACACTCTTCATCAGTAATCTCCACACCGAACCTGAAACAAATAGCAGTTAGCCTCAGTCACCCCCCAGTTCACATGTGAGTCACCCGTACCCACAATACCCTAAGCATATGGCTGCCATTAACGCTTTGTTACTGCTGCCGTCCTCAAGATCAAGAGCACCACGTGAATATCAGAGGTTAATCGGGGTTTTGATCGCTTCAGCTTTCTCAAAGAAAGAGATTCTACTGCGGAATCCCTGCCTTGGTGGTGCAAAGAAACAGAAATGCCGCAGTGTTGAATTGTGTGTGATTGTCTCCTATAAAAAGTTATTCATTACGCTAAAACACTGGTATTGCTTAAACAAGTTAACTCTGAAAGGCCTTTCAATTGGACTGCTTAGCACGAAAGAAAAGGTAGAGAAAAAAGTGCCTTTCGAAAAACAGTCTCCTAATGCTCTTGCAAAGCATTTCATAGTGGCTTTAAAGACATTTTGCATACAAATATTTAAAAAGTGGCAGTGTTTATTCATCAGCAAGAAAGTGTTTTCATCTCTCAAGAACAATCGAAACATAATCCTTGAATTACTGGCATAAATAAGAATGACTTAAGCAATAATAATGAACAAGGAAGGCATTCATTCATCATTTTGCAAAGCTGGTAAAACCCAGCTGACTTTTGGAAAAGAGGGGAATATATTTTGTCTCAGCAATGAAATGAGAGAACAACACAGAAAAGTGTTTATTTCCATTTTCATTATTACTTTCTTGATAATTACAAAACAAAACATGGATACCATCAAGAATAATGCCATAAACAAAAAACAGCTTTTTCATAGGCTGCAAAGAATAAAGCTGTCATATTTTTCTATTTCAGAAGTACCTGAATTTGAATAGCGTCTCAGGGACTTTGCAGTTGGGTGTCCTTTTTTCACTTGCATAAAATTAGATCAATAACAAGACAGAATCCATTATTTAATGAGACACATACCACTTTTTAGCTTATTCCCTGTTGCTCTCTTTTCTTTTTCACTTAAACTCAATACTTAAAAAGGAAAATAAATAAGGTTTTTATAGGCATAGTGGGAAAAACACCAGCCTGAAAATCAAGAGAACTAAATCTAGCCTGTACTTACCATTATATAGCTATGAAATCATGGTAAAAATCCCTTAACTTTAATATTTCAGTTTTCTCCACTCTCAAATGGTCTGTAAGTAAGCTCTGTAGCTTACTTAGTGGCCATAGGATGAGATAAGGAAAATAAAAATACCCTGAAAACAGGAAGTATCATATAAATGTTGTATATTGTAATATTATCATTGATATGAAGTACAGGTTTTAAAAAATCCTCCAAGAATACTAGAATAAATTGCTTGCACCTAACAGTGACACAGTAGCCCCTCTGCCCGAGAGGCCTTCCTTCGGGGCGGCAGTACAGCGCAGTGGAGAAAGCATGGGCCTCAGACTGATGAAGCCAACATCTGAATCCCGGCTCTGCCACGAGACTGTAAGTAGCCTCGGAGGATTCATGTAACTCCCTGAGCCTCAGTTTTGGTATCTATAGAAAGATAACTGAGAAAAAGGAACCCTGGAAGAGGAGCTGTGATGGCGCAAATAAAGAGCACGAGTTCAGCTTCAGGCACGTTGAGCCTGGTCTTTGCTACATACAAGGTGCTCCCTGAGCTATCAGAGATTCGAGTCTGAAGCTCAAGAGAGCTCTTGCCTGCAAACTTGGGAGAAACGGCTATAGAAAGGTGGCCGGAGCAATGGGATTAGGTGAGGTTGTGAAAAAGGTATGTCAGGTGAGTTGAAAAGAGGTCACCGAAAAGAGACCTGTTTAAGAAATGAGCAAAGGGAGAAGCAAGAGGCTCCAAAAAGGAGCACAAAGAACGGCAGAAAGGAAACCAGGAGCAATGGCCACAGAAGCGAAGAGCACGGAGGGTTTCCAGAAGGAAGCGGTGGTCAGTCATGTCAAAAGCAGTTAAGATGTCACACAAGCTATGAATTTTTATTGTATTCGGACATATGATGCCAATGACCCTGGTGACAGTCATTCTAGCGGAGGGAGAGGATCCCAAACCACACTGTAGCGGGTGAGGAGTGCGTAGAACTTGAAAGAATAGAGACAGAGAGCGAGCATCTCTTTCAAGAGTTTAGATGTGAAGGGGAGGGGACAAGAAGACAGGAAGAGGTGGGTTTGCTTTTAAAAGACGAGTACTATGAACAATGTTAAATGCTAACAGGGACAATATCCAGGCAGAGGTTAAAAGTAGAGAAAAAAACAGAGGGAATTACTGATGGATCCTGCGAAAGATAGCTCAATAATACAGGTGGATAAGGGAAAGAATACCTTTTTCACTAAAATGGGGAAATACAGAAACAATGGGTTCATAGACTTTTAAATATCAGAAGCTTCCCTATTTCTAACTTTACTACGGAGTAGGTTGCAAGGTTATTTACTGGGGGAGGGAAGGAAAGTGAGAGGACAGGTGTTTTGAAAATATTGGAAAAGGTCTGAAATAGCACAGTGGAGAATGAGACAGAGAGTTGCCTGAGAGAACACAGCAGGGAGTGAGGGACGAAATGTTGAGAGCTCGGGTGAGGTTGGTGATAACGAATTTACGGTGATATACCAACTGGCCCAGTAGTACGACTTCCCCCAGTAACCTGGGCGCAGGTGAAGACAAGATGGACAGCTGAACCCATCTAGGTGTGAGAATCTGCCAGACGGACATGCCAGACAGACAACCAAGTAAGAGTTTATCAGGTTGACGACGACAGAGGAGGGAGACTAGAATTCCGCCTTAGAGAGGGACGTGGGGACAGGCACGCAGTGACAGAGCAGGGGAAAGGCAGAGGGACCCGTGGACTACGGCATCGATTTCCAACCTTCTTCACTTCACGGCGCACACAGACTAATTTCTAAAATTCTACAGCACACCAAAAAATATCTTATACTTTTTGCCGCTCCGACAAAAAAATAGGCATAGTGCTAATTTATTCACACCGGATGACTATCATTGTGTTGGCTGTTGTCATTTTTTAATTTGACAATATAAGGGAAAAGAAGTCAGTGCCCCTGACCGCATGGTTTAAAATTCTGCAGCGCACCGGTTGCAAATCACTGGACTAGGACATATAGAAGATACTAGTCGGGAACAGACTAAAAGTGCGATTTCATAGGTGTATTTTGGGTGATGACGCACTGTGTTGGGAGGAGAGGGTAGAGACAAGAGATATAAGCTAATCTTTACTGAGAATTTAATATGTTCTTAGCACTGTGCTAAGCGTTTTACATGCATTGGCCCCATATAATTCCTACAACCATCAATTATCATCCTCCTCAATGCTGTCCTAACGGTATCTGTGAGACCTCTGACGTGACTAAAGACAGTGGAAGAGAAAGGGTCTGGAAATGGCCCTGAGCAGTAAGGACAATGAGCAGCTTCCTCTCGAGAGGGCTTCTGGGGAAGCTGTGCCCTTGGCAGAGAGCCAGATTTTGGTTACACTAAAACTGTAACGTCTAGAAGAGGTGGAGAAGGCAGCCACGTTTCTTCCTCGCGGTGTGGGAGGATGGTAGAGGGAGGGGAAGAGCGGGAATTTGGAAAAGGGAACAAGGTATACAGATGAGCATCAGGATGGGATAACACAGGGGCACACTGGCTGGACGAGCAGAGACTTTACATCTCGGACAGGTGCAACAAGGAAAACGGTGTGAGGCCACCTGGATTTAGACTCTAGAAGACTTGCAAACATAAACATCCAGCCCGTTTAGCTCATGACTCATCCCGTCTCTATAGGCAATGGGGTGAGTAGCTGAAACTCTCAGACTGTAATAACAGCCAACTTTTATTGATTGCTTACATGTCAGACGCATTACATGCATCTACGTATTTAATCCTCACAAAAAGACGATGATGGACTGTTACGTCCGCAATACAGTGAAACCTTACATGTCTTGTAGAGCTACGACTTGAGCTCTGCTCGCCAACTCCAGAGCCCGAAAGCTTACTGTTTTGTTTCTCTTACTGTCTGAGCAGGGCTGTCACTTCTCTCCCTATGATTATTAGCTTCCCTCTGTGGTGCGCTTTCTCTAGCATAAAAAGGTATGGAGACAAAAAGGTATGGAGACAATCTTTCCAGAAAAACTTAAATGTTGACACCTGATACTACGACAATGTCAATACATCCAAAGCTAAACTTGGGCACTATACTCTGTAAGCGGATTGTGAAATAAAAAAAGTTCATCTTGAACTTCATCCAAGAAAGCTTACATTCTTAAGTACCCAAAAGACCTCCTTTTCTTAGAAGGCAGTCTTGAGGTATACAGCCCAAACAGTATTTTCGCACAGACCCAGTGTGTTTAAAAACATGAAAAGCATCTGTCACACACACAATGACTGTAATCTGTCCTCAGGGTGGAAACTAGTTTCTGATACTTCTCCCTGAGAAACAGTTACTGCAGGGCTCATTCTTTTAAATTCCATAATAGACAATATCTTGGGGTGTTTTTTTCTTAGGTCCATACACTTCTGTATGTAACAAATAACCAAACAAGCAAAGCAGCTTTCATACATACAAAATAAGCAGAAGTCCCATGATAGAAATTCCCCCTTGCTGTTAGGTAACAGTTTTAAAATATCAGAGTGTAGTATTTGTGTATAGAATGCAAGAAGTAATTTAAAAATAAATCCAGCAAAAAACACAGTTGGATTCTACCTTAATACTGACTTAACAATAAGACGTTGCTTTTAGTGGGTGGCATTTCCAAGGAAACTAAAAGACGTAAATAAAAAATATATGGTATGAGGCCTCGCATTTAACAAAGGCCATTTACTTACCTCAACAAGTAAGTTACTACAATGGGAAGGCTAAAAATTGAAGGGTTTACATGAATTAATTTTGAGCTCTTTACTAAGGACTTTGTACTTCCTTTGCGATTTTTACTAAATGGCATTCTTCAGAAACAAAGAAATGCAATCTATATCAGCTAAACATATTTCAGAATAGAGATAGTATTGTATCCGCTGTCCAAATTTTGGGTTGTTTCACTACATTTTAGCACTAATTTTTCAACCCAATCCTTGGAGATAAGACCATATCAAAACCATATACTTCCCTGACAAATCTATGTTTAATTAAATACTTGTTTTATTGGTTTGTGATTAAATCATATTTATTATTTTTAAAGTATTTAAGGCTAGTACTTTTTCTTTAAAGAAGTTCTTGTTTTTAAGACTGTTTACTTTGCCCTTCAAGCTTTTTTCTAATTGGACTACTTTACCTTTAAAAAAATAGACAATGACACTGTGTAGGAAAACCAATGTTTTCATCGCCTCTGTTTCCCTCACTATTCTCAAAATCTTTAATAGCATGTTCTCTCAGAAAACATGTGGGTACTATTATAAAATAAATTCACAGGCTCTGGAAAAAGTATCTTCAGGCTTTATTTCCAAATGGAGAAATAATTTGAGGTAATGTTCCAGAAATATACTCTTATGACATTATGTGATATTAAAACAAAAGCACAATGTGAAAAGATACTGGTCAAGCCCAGGGTCATGGAAAACCCAGATCACGTAGCAGATCTCTTGGTACATGACAGCCCTCTCCCTGCCCTGCACTGTCTGGTCTCTTCTGCACCCTGCGCTCCACCCTGACACGCGTGGGTTTGGGCTTGACCGCCGCAGAGGGGCCCGCTGGGGCTAGGCCTGAGGCGGGAGCACTGCTGCTGCAATCTGGTCCAGGGCCACTCCAAACCCCCAGGGCAGGTCCCAGGTGCCTTTCGGGCCACAACACCCAGAGATATGAGTTTCTGTTATCATTTTGATTTTTTTAAATCAGACTAACCTCAAAAAGAGGGTATTTGATATTATAGGTAGTCCTTTACTTACGTTAACAAAGCACTTCACACAAGTGAAGGGCTTTGACATCATTTTTTAAAAAGACTTTATTTACTTATTTTTAGAGAGGGGGAGAGAGGGAGACATCAATGTGTGGCTTCCTCTCATACGCCCCCTACTGGGGACCTGGCGCACAGCCCAACTATGTGCCCTGAAGGGGAATAGAACTGGTGACACTTTGGCTCGCAGGCCACCGCTCAATCCATTGAGCCACACCAGCCAGGGCTGATTTTTTTTAAAATATTTATTTATTTTTAGACAAAAGGGAAGGGAAGGAGAGAGGGAGGGACAGAAACATCAATGGGTGGTTGCCTCAGGTGCCCCCTACTGGGGACCTGGCCTGCAACCCAGGCATGTGCCCTGAGTGGGAATCAAACTGGCAACCCTTTGTTTCACAGGTGGGTGCTAAATCCACTGAGCCATACTGGCCAGGGTGGGTTTTTTTTTTCTTTTTTTAAGGAATCTGTTAGCATAGGTAATAAAGGTGGAAGTCTCGGGCTTGGGTCCTCGGTTCTTCCACTTACTAGATGTGAGCCTTCCGCAAGTATCAACCTCTCACAGACTTCCTCTTCACTTGCAAAGGGAGTAAAACAATCGCACTTAACCTATCAACCTACAGGATTATTTCTAGGGTCAAACCGGTTGGGAAACATAAAACGACTCCATAAATTCTGAATCAGTCTCTCGGGAAGAGACACTCACAACATTAGCGGTACGACTGGGCGCAGCTCGCACTAACTTCAGCACTACACGAAGAGGCGTGGCTCGCTTCCTTGCACTCCCTTGGCATGGCCTGTTCCTCCAGACACAGTAAAACCCAGCAGAATATGATTTAATTTGAGTCACAGGGCAACGAAGCAATCAGACAATGAAGGGTAACCAGGACGGCACACAGCTGCAGACTCGCGGAACGGAGCGAAGACGGACCGGCTGCTCGTGTCTGCGCACACGTTCTCGAGCGACGGCCTAACCTGGGCCTCACTGACTGGGCCGTGGGCTTGTTCCCACGTGCGGAAGCCGCAGGCCGCTGGGTTCCCAGCGTTTTCAAGATCAAGTGAGCTCCCATGCGGGAGGAGGTTAGAGAGGTCCCAAGCATTTAGGAACTGCATCTTAATCTTCCTTCTGAGTCTTGTTAGGGCGCCGGCCCCCTTTCCGACAGGCAGCCAAGACAGCTCCCTGGGCACCTCGGTGGCCCTGGGACTGTAAACAACGTAACAGCGCCCAACAAGCCTCTGGGCAAGCCTGGCCGGGTGGGGTGGTGGGGAAGCAGCCCCGGGGCCTGCCGGGAAGGTGTGTGCGGTATGCCGGGAAAGTGCCGCAACCGCTGGGAAGTCGCGGGGCAGGCGGGGATGTCGGAAGTCGCCATGTTGACCCGGACGGAGGGAGGGAGGGAGGAAGTGGAGCTGGCATGCCTGACCCCTGACCCTGGGGCCTTTTAAGGAGAGACGCAGCCCAGGAGCAGCGTTTGCGTGAGGTTTCTCAGAGGCAGATGGAAAATGGCCCTGGTGGAGTCCATATTAGAGTTGTTCTTACAGCCCTACACAGCTTGGGTGGCTTACCAGCAGCATCTTCCTTCAATCAAAGATGTATCTCCCCTCTCGGGCTGCATCCAGACGGCCGGAGGGGGCTGTTTCCGGCGGCCTCTTCCCAGCATCCTGAGTGTCCGTGATGCCCCTGGGAGCTGACTTCCGGCTGGCTCTTGAAGTTGTCTCTGCGTGGGCTCCAACTTTTTACAATACTTGGGGGACAAAGGTCTTTGAAGTTTTACTTGGCTTCCGCCTGAAATGGATAACGCAGGCCCTCAAGTCTCCGGGGTCGTAGTTTAAGTCCCAGTGTGAGGGTTTTTCATCTTGGGCAGAATCATTTCATGCTTGCATCAATTTGGGACAGAGCCCCAGCCTTCTGTGAGTGGACTGCTTCAGGAAACCCTATTCAATAGAGCTCCTATTAAATGGATGTGAATGCAACGTGCAAACAAATGGCATAACAGCTTCTGGGTCATTTTGAACCTAAAGGACTTACACTTTTTCTTTCTCAATCTGTTTTGGTGTGGCTGTGGCTGAGATTCGACCGTGCACCCGAGAGATTCTCAGTCGGATTTCACATCAGGGTTTTTCTAAATGCTCAGTGGTTGAATACCCTAACTTCCATGACTTACTACCTAATCTAGTTTGTTTAAAATTTAAGGCAAACTTTAATATCCCTCTGTGGCGACTGACAATTGCCAGCTACCAAGTCCTGCTGTTTCTTAAAAATCGGACCTAAAATATTCTGTTCAGTGTATTTTAATATATTTGTAAAATTTTCTTGCTTTCCCTTTCTGCTTAGTGCTTTGTAATTCTCTTTGGGGAGGACCGTTTTTAAATTAAAAGTAATTAAAAATGCTTTATGAAATTGACAAAATACAGCAGAAGAGCTGAAGGGAATAATTCGGGAATTTGAAGAAAATATTTAATCACTGAAAAAATACTAGTTACATTAATAGGTAAGATGTGTCATTATGAATTATGCTCAGTATTCTATTTTAGAGCAGGTACTGTACAATAAAGAACACATTCAAGACCATCACCTGTTCAAAGTCGACAAAGCAGCCTCCTGCCCAGGCAGCGCAGTCTGCTCAGCTCAGGTCACCCCCACGCCTCTGCGCCCACCAGGCCCACCACTCAACAGCTGGGTGCATTTTAAACTAACGAACATTTCAAAATGAAAATAAAACTTACTTTGGGGTGGCCATTGAATAGATAAAGATAGGAGACATAACTGTGGTTATAGTCTTAGATATATACACATCTCTGTACAAATTACTTCAATGTTAAGTTTTATGATAAATAATATTTTTTTTGTTTTTGTACTTTATGCTTTGTTTCTTTGCGACATAACATTTCTATATTTGTTACTAATTTTTCCCAATGTACAATGGAAATTGAGTTTTACCAAAAAAGTTTTGAGTACACAAAAATGTGTAATGTAGAACATAACCCCCTTCCACAATAATCGGTCTCTCTGTCCCCCAGAAGCAGCTACCTTCGGCTGCTTGCTGCTTCATCCTCCAGGTGATTTTCCATATAGACTACCGTGGATTATTATTTTGAAATAAAGTTATATTTGAAAACATATTCTGTCATTTTTCACTAAATCAATATTGGACATCTGTGCTAATATTTGTATACTTACTTCTTTTTAAAAGCCTATATGGTATTCCATTGTGTATATGTACCATTTATAAAACTAACCACTTACTATAAAGTACGTACTGCTTGTGTCTAACTTCTTAAAAATTATTTTCTTGAACCATCCTTTATTTTTTCCACTGCCAACCTCCTGCCCCCCAATTTGGTGCTTTCTAGTGACCCAAAGACACTTTATTTCTTTTTCATTTAGCCTATTTTCTGCAGTGTTTTTCTGATTTTTAAGTCTTGTCCTTTCCTTTTGAATCCTCTCTTTTCATTCCCCTATTTTCTTCTCATTAAGGACAAAGGTCCGCCTACACAAAATCTCTCCCCTCTGCTAGCAGTGTGCTGTCCTCAAGCTCTTTCCAAGCCCAGCGGTGAAGAGAAAGAGGCCCTGAGTGTTACATTTCTGATAAGAAACAAGAGGCTGCGACGGGCAGGGAGCCTTGTCAAGGTCTCCCTCATTCGGAGCACTCCATTCCCACGTGAACAACAATGAATGGAGATTTCAGCCGCCCACCCCACATTGTTCAAGCTGTCCTTTGCCCTTTCTGTCAAATCTTGGCATCCAGGAGACAGCAGAACATGTTTTGAATTCAACCCTGGGGAGCCACCGATCAATATCACTTGACTCTTCTTACCCATTAGTTGTTCGCTTTCTGTGCCTGACGCGGGGTGATGCCTAAGCTATTCTTTGTCATGGCCCCTTCTCAGTTGGCCCAACTGACCCCTATGTGGTGGGACGGCGCTCTCTCCGTCCCCTAGGCTGAGTGCCACGGGCAGAGAAGTAGGGCGTGGGCAAAGTACAAGGCACAGGTTCTCTTGCTGCTTCAGCTGCAGTCTCAGAGCTAGGGTATCTTACCTCTTTGTGACCTCGTTTGCCAAATATCAAGAAGACTATTAACTGTCCACTTAACTCACAGAATATTGTAAGATGGAAGTTTAAAAAATGCATTGAAAATAAGATTCCAAAGAAACAGTTTATGATTTCATAAGTCTCTTCTCCTTTTTTAGTACATACATATAGTATATTTTAACTGATTTCCTTTTTTATATCTATGACTCATTCTGGTTTTTCCTGCCACACCTACTCCTCCTTCTCGTGAATTAGTCTAGAAAATATATTTACCTCCAATGAGACCTCCTTTCAGCACAGCTTTTTTGGGGAAGGAGGTTGGGTTCAGAGAGGGAGAAAGACATAGATGTTGTGATTTTTTATCCTAACTTTTTAAAATGTTGCTCAAAATTTTTTTAGATAGGAGACATTCTCCGGAGTGTTTTCATGATGATCAATGCCTTAATTCTAAGTGGCAACATTAAAATGAGCATGAACACTTTATAGGGAGACTAAATTCCTGTCTGATAATAAGCTAGGTACTTTGAAAAAATTAGAGTAGTTCTAAGTTGGTCAGGAAAACCAAATATCTAAACCAACTCAGTGTTTGACTACCTCTGGGCCAATGTCTTAGTCTCTCTGTCTTTGAACATTCAACTTTAGCATTGATGGAACTTTGATGCCAATTACCTGTAGTAATCAGCAGATTACAGCAGGACGAGAACAAATCTGAGAAATTCTATTTTAACTCTCATGACTCTTTTTCCAGTTTAAAAAATACTGCCTAGACCTATGTACAAGAGTTCTTCTTTTCCGTTGGAAACAGCCTGTGGCTAAGGAGATATTACTGTTACTTCCTCTCTAATTTGGTTCTTCCTTCCTCGATTCATTTTAATACCATACCCATGCATTCTACAATGAAATTATTCTTTTGGCCTTTGAATCTTAAAGAAAGGGGGAAGTGTTCATTTCTCTTTTTATTAATAAGGGTATAACTACTAATAGATCATACATGGTTTCATAACTCATCTTGGTCTGCATGGTCAAGATTATTTGGATTTTCAAATGTAACACAACTATAACAAAAGAAAACCCAAAGACTCAGGAGAGTCTTCAGTAGAATTATACAATAGTGGATACCAGATCACTGATTAGATTATAATTTAATGACTCTACGGAGCATTTTGTCCTCGCTGCACAAATGACAGAGACTCAGGCCACCAAGTAGAAGGAAAGGCCTTAGTAGAAAGTGCAACTCGTTCTGTGTAACAGCCCATGTTCCAAACTACAACTCAGGTAAAGTAAGGGAATTCCACGTCTGCCCCACTGGAAATTCACAGTGTATTAAAGATTTCAGAAGGGAGTCGGGTGTAAGTAGTGTTAATCACTAGAATACAGTTCCAAACAACTACCTGGCTTTAACAAGGAGATCTGACGTAAGGAGTGCCAACCAAAGTATTGTTTACGTGTACAACTACAGAGCGAGCCTTCACTTAATCAAAGTTTAAGGCAGTCACTCTCTCATACTGTTTATCAAAAGGAGGATCTTATGAGAAACTGGCAGAGGACGGTGGTATTCTGAATAATCTGCCAACTGATTAGATTATCTAAAGTAGTTAGGCTACCAATTTGTATTTATGTTGGTCCAATTTGGCTTGACTCCCTGAACCAGCTATAAAGTAAGCCCGTCTGTGTAGGGGGTTAGAACCCTGCTAAATCTCTTTTCTACATCCCCTCTCCCCAGCTCCTGCTCTTTCCACGACTTGCCAAACCTGTATTCACTGTATTTAAAATGAGTCCAGAGTGTGTAGAGGGCGTTAATGAAGAGTGTGAGTTTTAGAGGTGACACACCTAGCTTGGAATCCAAGCTCGGAGGCTTCCAGATTGTGCAAATCTTGGTCAGGACACTTAATTTACTTGGGCCTCACTTTCCTCATCTGAATTTCTGTATAATGAGAACAAAAATATCTATCTCACAGAGCCACCATGAGTATTAATTATTTTACCTCCCTGTGTAGAACACAGCAGTCAAAAAATGTACCAGTGTTATTACTGTTAAGTTTCCTGAATGGTCTCGAGATGTCTGCTATGTCCAGAAAAAAGAGGAGAGGAGGCAGAATTAACACCTACTCCTCGGAAAGTACCCACCCTTTCCGCCAAAAAAGGACTTTGTTAACGATGGCAGGTGGGATACTGTGTAATATTACTATTGATACCACCTTGGTTCATTTTTAAAAAGGCTTAGTAAGCGGAGACTTCCCTGAATTTCATCAGTTGTCAGTTGGATAACATGTATAATTTTGGGGTCACAGCAACACAGCCACAAACATAGTTGGGAGTTCACAGTACTATTTTAACCTGTGGTCTTTTTCAGTTTCATCAAAATTAAACCTTCTACTATTCAAAAGATATCATTGATAAATAGAAAAGCAAGCCACAAACATATATGCCTAGAAAAGGACTTATACCTAAAACATATGAAGAGCCCATACAACACAGAAATAAGAACACAGCCAACCCAAGTAAAAGATTTGATAAGATTTACAAAAGAGGCTATATGGATGGCCAATAAACTTGTAAAATAATGTTCAACATCCTAAGTCAGCAGGAAAATGCAAATTAAAGCCACAATGAATAACTACTCTATATACCCATTAAAATGGCTAAAATCAGAAAGACTAACAACACCAAGTGCTGGAAGTTATGGGCAATTGGATTCTCATACATTGCTGGTAGAAAATATTACAACCATTTTGGAGAACAGCCTGGTAGTTTCTCATAAAGTAAATGCTTATCATCGAACCAACAATCCTCTTGCTAGGTATTTACCCCTTAAAAGGGAAAGTGTAGTCTACAGAAAGAGCTATGTACACAAAGACCAGCGGCAAACTGGAAACAGCCCGAACGTTCATTAACAGGTCAATGGACAGACAAACTGCAGCACAGACAGAGTGCGGAATACTACCCAGCACTAGCCAACCACTGACACACTGCAATCTCAAAACCATGCTGAATGAAAGAAGACACACCAGGAAACACATACTGTGAGATTCCACTGGATATGGATACAAAATTCTAAAAAGGGCAGAGGGCAAATGACTGCAAGGGAACATGAGGGAACTTTCTGGGATGATGGAAATGTCTTTTGTCTTAATTTTGGTGGTAACTACACAGATGTATACATTTGCCGAAACTCATTGAAACATATGCTTCAAACAGATGCATTTCATTCTATGTATGTGTATGTGTATAGTGAAGAATTGAACCTTGCCCCCAAAGGGGTGTGGCCTTCGCCCTCGGCCTTTGAGAGGTAAGGTCTTTGGAATGTCTTTGTTTACCTGGGGGCCATGGATTATGCCAATAGCCTAACAGTGTGCGGGACAGACGTGAAGCCAGCCACAGCAAATAACACATAGGGTGGGGGCAGACCAACGATGTGACATGGGGTGCAGGCTTTGGGTCACACAGCATCAGCGGGCCAGAGGGGCTGAAGACTGAGATCAGCCACCTAAGCAGCCACGCCTAAGTCACGGAACCTTAATGAGACTCTGAATAACGAGGCTCAGGAGGACTTCCCTGATTGGCAACACTCCATCTGTTCCGCACAGATACTAAGAGAACACATCCAAGACCCCGTGGGGAACAGACAATGGAAGCTTTGCACTTGTCTTTTTCCTGGTCTCTGCCCTGTGCACTTCCTCCCTCGGCTGATTCTAATCTGTATCCTTTCCTTGTAGTAAACCATAACTGTGAGTATAACAGCTTTGGTATTTCCTGTGAGTCCTGCCAGCAAACGATCAAACCTGTGAGTGCTTTGGGGAACATCCCAGAACATGCAATTGGCATTGAAGCAAGGGTGGTCTTGTGGAGAACTGTTCTCTCGCTAACTCCTCAGTTTCCCGAACTCCCACGGGGCTAGCTCTGAACTTTGGCAACATCATGTCTCAATGAGGAGGATTTTTCATTTTTGTGTGCGTGTGTGTGTGTGTGTGTGTACACAGACACACGCACTCCCAATGGGACACTAGGAAAGAATGTCTTAAAAAGGCAATATTGGGAGCACCTTACTCTTTTGTGCCCCAAATTTTATAAACTTAGGAGAGATCTTTATAAACTTAGAAAAAATTTAACAGGGATTATCTAGACAAACTGGTGAGCAAAAGAGGGGTTGCCATACACGAACGAGTGTTATTCTCTATAAATATCATTTAAGTGGTATGATTAAGGGTCATTTTTCTTTTCATGTTTTTCAGGAGCTTCCAAATTAGTGAAATAATAAATGTATACTGGGCAAATTGAGAAGTATACACTAATATGTATTAGACATTCAGAATGATCAAAATTCGACAGTTAGAACCTTACAGTCCCAGGAAATACAAAACATTTCATTTCATTTATGCACACACTCTGTTGCAGGTAAGAATAATGGGTGACCACAGCTTTTAAGCATGAAACATTTTGTATTAGTAAACCATTCTACAGAGGAAATAAAATGGAAAGCAAGAGGTCAAGGAGGAAAAGGAGTGATGTGGAGTATCCAACTGTAAACAATAGGCTTATTTTGCGATTTTTCAAAACAGATGGTGGTGGCTATCAGATGTCTGTAATGTTTTGTATTCAATTAGATTCCTTTAAAAGAATGCTATTAACAATTTTTATTTAAAAGTTTAGCGTTTACAGTATATTAGAAGTTATATCTCTTCAGTTATCTGAACATTTGTTGAACAATTTTACACATGAAGATAAAAGTCTGTGGAGTGCGCATGTGTTTTCAAAATTATTTTCAGGGCGCCTGAGTGAAAGGTTTGATGGCCCCTCACTTTAGCTATAAATTACATTTGGCTCTCGGTAGGAAAAAAAAAAAAAAATGCAGTGTTCAATCTAATCCAAGGAGACTCTGCCACCTGGTGGCTTCCTGAGACATTTCCATGGTCCAGAGTCAGGGATAAAAAAACCTTTCCCTTTTCCAGGAAGGATGATGAATTTGTTCCTGAAATACAGAATCAGGGAGGCAAGTCATTTCGTTACAAGACATATCAATACAGAGATGGCAATAAAATGATTAATTCTGAATATCATCATTTTAAAGCCAGGAAATTATCGTTGGTAGTTTTTTACTGGGCAGCAAAATATCTAAAACCTCTCACCTAAGATCAACTAAGTTCAGAAGTTCTTAAGGTGATCATTCATACAGTTATGGTTTGTAAACATAAGTAAAACTTTCCTCTGCCACTTTATTGTTAAGAAACAGAAAATATTTTTGATCTATTTACGTACACTGGGGAAACGTGAAATCAGCAAAGACTCCATTATTTATAGCTCTTTATTGAAAAAGCACGTATAAATTCTTATTGCCTGCTTTCAATGGCTGTTTGAAATTCCTGTTCATTAATGATGCTTTAATTTATCAATCTTTCTGTCGAAAATAAGCAAAAAAACACAGAAATATGGACTTTGTCATAGTGAATCCAGTAGCTATATATTTCTAACTTCCTAAACATCATTCAACAACTCCTCCAAATCACAAGATCATAGAATCTTTGAAATGGCCCCATTTCCAGGATAAGAGAATTGAACTTAAATGTGGGTGTTCTCCTCCTGCAGTCCCAGATAACTTGAAATAGGCGGAAGAGAAAATACGTTTTCAAGATGCTGCTTCACAATCTTCAGAGTTATGGATAACACGCAAACCAGACTATAGATGATTCCTGAACTTTCTGTCACTTTAACGGCAGTGCCGATTGAAGTGTATTTCCATCATGTCTGGGTTCAAAACATCTTCAGTTTAATAGACACTGTGAATAATGGATAGTTTTGTAATTCCCTTAACAGGAGAAAGTAACCAACATAGAAACGAAGATAAAAACCAAAGTGAAACATCTGCTTTGATTAAATGCTGACTTGAGAGTGGTCAAGAGTCACAGAAAATCAGACGGAAACAAATCCCCCCGGATGACTTCAACTCCAGTTAAAACGGAGGTGCAGCTGACTCCTCTCTCGTTACAGACTCTGTAAAAAATGCAACATAAAAATCATCGCTTCGTGTCTCAGCATAAAAAGAGGGTTTGGAATCAGAAATCCGGCATCGGCCTTTTGCTCTGTTCCTCTCATTTAAAGCCCCTGGAAGGCAAACTAATTACTGAACGTGTCCGAATAATGACCGCGCAGGAATGAGGGCCGTTCCTGGCATTCGCGTCCTGTCTCTCAGTGTTACACTGGACGTCCATGTACATCAGCGTCATTGACTTCTGCGGTTCCACTGCACTGCATTTACTTACGCGCCAGGGTCCTGTGAGGGCAAAACGATGGCTTGGTTGAAGCGACAGATTTTTACCTTCAAATGATGTTAAATAAAGCATGTAAACTCATGCCTCCCGGAATAAAGAACTCGGTCCTCTCCTTTTGAGTAGATCTGGAATCACAAACTCTTCTGCTGAATGAGACTTTGGTTGCACATCTCTTAGCCAGTCCCTTCCGACCCTAGCCTAGCTCATCCACTCTCACATGGTTGGTGGTTTTCCACTGAGGCGGCCAGGGTGGGATTCCCCCTCCTCATGTCACCAGTGAGAAGATTCGGGCCCGCAGAGAGGGCAGTTCAGAAAATAGGGACCCAGTGTGCACCCGGTGTCATATGAAGTCAACCTGGTGACTATGACTCTTGAAAACCACAGACCCTCTGACCGTCTGTGTTGCAGGGAGCAATACACGGGAAATACTTCCTGCACAATGGAAAAGGGCGCTTCTGGTGATTCTGAAATCGCAGCACCCCTTGGGGGGCTGCCGAAGGGGACAGGGACTCAGCAGCATGGAGCCCGGTCAGTGGCTTGTATCACTTCGCCAAGTGTCTAAGTCTGTCGTACAGGTTACAGGGCAATGGACCAATGTTACAGCATGCATGTCCTTAAATTAACTTACATAAGTGCAGACGTGTTCCCCCTTAGTGTGAATATTTTGCATTATAATTTGGGGTAACTTTTTATCCAAAGAATATTATTTGGTCTCTCAGAACCCTACAGAGCAAAGTATCACCATGATACAATTCTTTTCCTACATTTCAGAGAATTGCACTCACTAATTTGTTCCTCTATCCACTGAATTTCATATCAGTAATATACACTTATAAAGTCATAAGGTAGTACCAACTACAAAGCAGTCTACCGCTGAACCATTTTTGTGGTTATTTTCAGTGTTTTAAGAGCACACTATGGGTGAGTCACAGTAAAACACTTGGGACTCTCCCAAATCCCAACATATAAGATGTTGTCTCTATATTACAAAGACCGCGAAACTGTGCTATAACCTCACACTTACACAGCACAGAACTCCTACCCTTTAGTCATAAACAAAATTGAAAGCACCAAGCAAAAGATCCCTCCCCAGGCGGGAGTCAGTCCTTCTTGCACGTAAACCCAGGTGCGTGCAATACGCATCCCTGGGCCTGGCCTCAGCTGAGGTTTGGCGTGGCCTTTTCTGGCTCCGCCCATTGGGGGGGCAGACAAGTCACTCCTCAGCGCTGGGAGGAGCAGCCTGTTGAGCTATTCTAAATCACTCCGGGATGGAAATCTCCCGTTTTCCCCTCGTGATTTAAAACGAGAGCAGATATTAAGACAAGGCTGAAAATCACGCTGACAAGTAAATTATGGGGGGAAAAGAGTAAAATATTAATGGGAAGCAACCTGAGCGAGATTCTCTGTGTCCCTCTTCACACAAAGCCCACGTGCAGTTGGGGGGCTGTGGCGCCCCCCTGGGCCTGCAAGTCAGAAGCAGGCAGCTCAAGTTCTAGCACATGACTCAGTAGCTCTTTGACTCCGCGTCCCTCTCCAGACTTCGGTTTCTCCTACACAGTGTGAGGCGATTTGACTACCCAGCTTCTAAGAGCTCTTAGCCTCAACCAACAAGGCCCGCAGTGGTCTCAATACCTGTTAGTTGAACGCATAACGTAGTTTTGGGGACCGAGAATGAGACGGTCTTCTTTGGTAATTATTCGATAAACTAATTTCTGAGGTCTTTCTCTTTCAGACTCAGAGGAGAGAATGCTGCGTAA
>PVKM010027526.1:0-18756 GCA_004027735.1 Carollia perspicillata
GCTCTCTCCCAGCTCTGCTTCCCGCACAAGGTGATGTGAGGGGGCGACAGGGAGCCTCTGCCTAAAATGCCATCTCTAGATGTGGTCTCTCTGGATTGGGGGTGTGCTCATCTCCAGCGATTCTAGACTAATCCAGTCTGACCTCAGCAGAGCCCCATAACTACACCTTTAGTTCCATGAGACACGGGGCCAGGGCGGGAGGGAGCCCGGCCTCTTACTGTTTACCTTTTGGGCCTCATCTTTGTGCACTATCTATATGTAATACCTATTGTTTTTTTTTTAGTAAATTCACATATTTTTTTAAAGTATTCCTTCAAGTGCAAATGGCTAGGCGGAAGCCATGAAACACATTTTCTCTACCCCAAGAGCTGCCTTCAGTACCAAGCTGTTCTCATTCCCTCCACGGCCGCCATGAAGCCCCATGCTGACCTGGCACAAAGAGGCAGTACCAGACCACAGCGCAGTGGGAAAGGTTTGCAGGCTGCCAGTGCTGAGCCAGCCAGGCTCCCGTGAAGCCCCGATCTCTGAAAGTTGTGGTGATTGTCTTTTCCATGCTGGTTATTTGCCTCTGAATATACCCTCACCCCTACCCCCACCAGGGTCTCACCTCCACCCTTTCTTTGCTTTGGCACGTCCTGCAGATGCAAGACCTCCCGATCCCCCTCAGTGTTTACCAACAACCTCTTCCAGCACGGACAGTGCCCAGAGCTGGCTTTCTCTAGAACCCAAGGGCCAGAAAGCATTCGTGTCTAGAGTAGAGGGACCCAGGAAAATGGGCTGGCCTTCTTAGTACCCTGGTTAGACAGATGAGGAGTCAGCCACAGAGATGCAAGGTGACTGCCAAGGTCACCCAGTAAATCCTCCACAGAATCGAGACTCAAGTCCAGCCCTCCTGACTCCCAGGTCAGGGCTCCTCCTGCCACCCATCGTCCTTGCCCAACAGTGACTCCATGGGCGCCCTGGGCATCTGCCACTTGCCAGTTCTCCCTGCCCGCCCCCCCTCCATGCCCCAAGCCCCCAGCACTCCACTGCTGTTCCTGGAGGGTGCACCAGTTGGGTGTGGCCTTAGAGAAGCACATGCACATGTACCAGGGATGCTCTCAGGAATGTCCACGCAGCACTGCTGTGACTGCCCTGTGTGTCCGAAAGCAGTGGCTCGAACTGACACATTGTGGATGGTTTGCTGGGGTTGTGAGGCCTTCTCAGGCCTGTTTATAGCAGTGGTGAGAGAGGACCTCAACGTGCTAAGGTTGTGGCCCAGGTCTCTCTGTTGAGGGTCCCTGAATCCCCTTCTAGAACTTCGGAAGCTCCAGTGGCCATGAGCCTCAGCTGCCCCCATTCCAGCCCCACTGTGGACCTCAGACTTTCGGACGGAGGGGCGGAGGCTAAGAGTGGGGGCCAGTGGTGGGCAACCTCAAGAACAGCTGACCTGCTCCTTGGGGTCCCGTTCCCTGCAGCGCCGTCCTGCAAGGGCCGGTGCTCAGAGTGCTGGATGAGTGGGCAAACTCCCTCAGCCCGTGGGCACGGTCACTCGGTCTTCTCGATGCAGTTCTCCCTGCTTGCCAGTCTTCTGTCTGTGGAAATCGCGCCAGCTGTGAGCACGGTCCGACCCTGAGGGGTCTCCAGGGAAGCCCAGCAGCTGGTGGAGTTCCCTGTGCAGTGACGAGACTGTGACCTAGACGGCACGTGACTTGTGGAGGTGCTGCAGCCCCAGAGACAGCCCCAGGGGAGCCAGCTGATGACAGGGGTTGCAAAGTACCCGAAGAACGTGGAACAAACTCACTGAGGATGAGTCCTGCTTCCATTGTCTCGAGTGGCGTGCACACGGTGCATCGGTTTAGCCTCCACACTAAGGGGTTGCATGGAAGAGGCAGCGTTTCAGCTGAACCTTAAAGCCTGGAGCAGTATGGGAGGGGGGCGAGGGGAAGGCATTCCAGGTGAGGGGGTCTGAGCGAAGCCTGACGGTGTGAAGGTGCGCGTGACAGGACTAGCAAGGCTATGACGCAGAGGAGCACAGGGAGCTGAGGGAGGCGGAGGTTGGCTCCAGATCTCAAAGGGCCTTGAGTGGCGCCTTGAGCAGTTTCTGCAGTGAAGTCCTGTCTTACACAGGGGCTAGATCCTACAGAGGCCCTGAAAAGGGAAAATCGTCTATAGTTCAAGTGACTCATGAATAAAACTGAGCTCACACTTCTTTAGTACCCACCTCTGCTAAGCTGTCCCAGGTGCTTTACTGAGGTCTCCTTCTGACCTCCTCCCAACCCTGGGATTTAGTCACAGCTCAGACTCGGAGGCGGCTGACGTTGTTATCCTCATTTTCCAGAGGAGGAGACTGAGGCACCGAAAGGCTGAGCAACTTCCCCAAGGCAGGGACTTGAACCTGGGCTCTCCGACGGCCGGGGAGCCAAGTGAAATCGTGGGCTGGTGGAGAGCAAACTCGTGTTGCAGGGAAACACGTCCCTTCAAACTAGCATCACACTCAGCACCTGAAGCAGCATTTCAGTGCATTCAACGGGGGCTGAGCTGCCTCTGCTGAACTTGACCTGGCAGGAGTGGGGAGCCCCTGGTGGTTTCTGGGCAGGAAAGGATGTGACCCAGGTGGGGTTTAGGAGGAGCCCTGCTGGACACAGGGTGATGAGAGACCAGAAGGGACACGGCACCTTCCACGTGCCAGGCCCCCACTGGTGTGGCTTTGTTCTGGGTGGGGCAAGTGGGCGGAGACACACGAAGGAGAGGCTGTGCGGTGGGTGGGCAGCTGATTGGTTGTGGGGCATAGCATTTGAAACCTGGTCACGATGTAACAGAAATATGGCACCTGGGCCTTTGGGGGTGGATAAGGGGATTCTGATGAGTTAGGGTCCCTGAGGGAGACCCCCGAAGAAGCTCACAGCAAGGGGGCTGGGAATATAGGCATAGCCAGCTCTAAGTGGAGGTTTCCAAAGAAGCGCGGCTGCCCCAGAGGAGCCTGTCTGTCCCGGCCCCTGCCCTAAATCTGGGGTCCCCGACAGCCCCAATGCTCCCGGCACCCCTCCCTCCAGCACAGCCCCCAGGCTGCCTGGCTGCCCTACACGTCACTGGTACTTGAGGCACACTTTTTGAAGAGGAAGAAAAATATTCTCTGAAATCCCTTGGATAATTATGCAGCTTCAACAAATGTATGTTGGCAGAAGGATGGAAACATTCTGCCTCAGAGAGATAACCACGTAGGTCATTCTGTGGCATCGCTAGCTCGTGCTGCCCGAGTATGAAGGTGCTCGTCTCGGGGAGGCGACTCGGCGAGGCTGAGGCGTTGATCACAATAAAATACTCCCGGAAACACGAACATGGCTCTGCTGGTGAGGTGGCTGTGGACGCAGCTGCATACCGCAGGGGTCTGGCAGGGCCAGTCATTCCGGAACGGAGCCTCAGACAAACCCCGAACTGGGACTGTGGTGACACAGACCCGGAGGAGAGAGCCCTGCTTTCCTGTGAAGGTCGGGAAATCGCGGTTCGTTCTGAGAGACGGGTGCTTCAGGACCTCATTACCTTCGAGGTGAGGTGGAATTTAAGAGCCTCCTACTTGGCAGCTGCCTCATCTTAGTTGACTGTGTTTTGCTAAGATGCATATTTTTGTCGTGCATGAATTTGTGCCCAGGATTCCTTACTCCGTCAAGCTCATCTCTGCAAAGCGTATGCACTGTTTGCTGTGCTCGCCTGGGTAGCACTCTGCAGAGGATGAGAAGGCGAGAGAAGGGGGAGGAGGGAGCTAATTACTGAGCTCTGGCAGGTGGCCCATTAGGCTGTATACTTGCTGGTATTTCTGCCTGGACTGTCCTCGGCTCAGATCGTTCCATGCCCTGCTCCTTCTCTTTATTCTTGTTTTTAAATTAAAAATATGTTCATTGATTTTAAAGAAAGAGGGAGGGAGAGAGAGAAAGAGACGTTGATGTGACAGAGAAACATCAAGTGGTTGCCTCCCATACACACCCCAACTGGGAATTAAACCCGCAGTCGAGGTACGTGCCCTGACTGGAAATCAAACCACCAACCAACTGAGCCCCACCAGCCAGGGCTCCTTCTCTTTATTCTTGTCTCAGTTAAATGTTGCTTCCTCCAAGAAGCCCTCCCTGACTACCTTCCCCGAGGATTGCCCCGACCCTGCCTCAGTTACCTGCTCTCTCGTTACACCATTTTATCTTCTTGAGAAAGTGTCACTGCTTGACTTGCTCTCAGGTATTGTCTCCGCATTCACTGCTGCTCTCTGCCTGCTAGAGTGGAAGCTTCTTGAGGTCAGGGACTCTGTTTTGCTCACCACCACACCCTTGGTCAGTGCTGGCGTGTACTGGGTACTCAGGAAATATTTGTCAAATGAAGGATTGCATCTGACTTTCTCAACAGCTGTGGACAGGTGGTATTTTCACATGACTCACGGAAGGGAAACTGAGGTGCTGTGTGTGCAGTGGTTTGCCTGGATTCTCACAGCCAACCAACCCTGTGCTGGAATTTGAACTTGAATTTTGCCCTCAGAAACATTTTACCCGCCCCAGTGGGACCCAATCTCTGTCCTCAAGGAGCATGGCACCCAGCCCGGAAGAGTGACATACACACCCCCACAGCTCTCGGGTAGACACAGGGTACCAGCGCCTGGCAGAGGCAGCAAACACGGATCGGGCTCAAGGGCCAGAGTGATTACGTGAGTTGAGGACAGGAGCAAGGCTTTGCAGAGAGGCAGCACTGAAACAAGACTCCTGAGGTGGTGTTAATGGGAGAGCAGGTTTCTGAGGCTAAGGGCGTAGCGTCAGCAAAAGTAGCGGTGGGGAAATAAAGTTCGCAGGGAACAGTGTGCAACCTGGCACAGCCACAGGGTGGGCGCTTCGGTGAGGAGTTGCAAGAGGGATGTCTACAAAGGGAGGTTGGACTCAGGTCCCTCAGCAGGAATGCCAGACTACACAGGTGGGTTCGTCCCAGGTGGCACAGGGGTCCTGAAGGTACTCGAGTGGGAAAAGGTGTTCAGAGGTGATGGTGCTGAAAGGGTGGGGGCAGGGTGGGGGACAGGGAGAGGGGTTCCTCAGTGAAGATAGGACCACGATTATTGTGATGGTGGATTCCGAGGTTTTAAAGCTGGTTTCTGGTGAAGGTAAAATCATACTGGACTTAGCATGTCTTTGCTGTAGAGGGCATGGTTCTGGCCATGAACTCAAAATCTAGACAGATATTAGCTTAGATAAGCTAATATCTTTTCTTCATTCCCCAAAAGGGCATTTGTACCCCCACCTTACAAAGGGGGATCCCAAGACCAAGGCTCCCAGTAGGGAGGAGTATAGTTATGTTCAGAGTGTTGACCCAGCTCTGCACCAGGCCTGAGGAGTAGTCAGCAGGAGTTCGCATGCCCCTCCAGTCAAGGTCACCACGCATGGGCCCTGGAAGCGAGTCTGCAGACATGGACCAGTTGCGAGAAGGTGGTCCAGGACAAGCGCTCAGGCAGGGGTCCTGAGGTTGGAGGTCAGGTGGTTGGGGCACCGTTCCTGGGGGAAGTGGGCTAGGGCTGGTGGGAGGATTTGTGGGGACAGAATGGAGAGGGAAGGGGCTTCCAGGCTGCAGGAAGGGTGCGAGGAAAGTCCAGGTGGTGAGTGAGCTTGGAGACTGGCAGGTGCTGGGGGAGGAGCGTGTGGCTGTTAGGCAGGCACTGGTGCTGGGCTGGGTCAGACTCTAAGCACAAGATGCTGCTTGAAGGCGTTTGCTTCAGCTTTCTGGTCCACTTGGTCAGCCAGCCGTGACCTGAGAAAGGCCAGTTACTGCCTGAAGAAAGCACTCTTTACAGGGCTGGATCCCTCACTATATCCAGCCCTGAATGATTGTTTGAGGAAGAGAAGAGGGGTTGTCAAACCCCAACCAGTCAACAGTGGTGCAGTTCCACTGTGTCTGGGGCACCACCTTTGTTTGGTAAGCGCAGTCGTCCTGGCAGTCAGCCTCGGCCCCCTCTCCCTCCGCCCTGCGCAGAAGTGGGCCCCAAGCTAACTGAACTTTCTCATTTTCCCCGAGGGTACCCACGCGCACATGTGGGCTCCTGCCCCGTGGCCAGCAGTCTCAGCAGCGCTAGGTCAGTCTTGAGGCTTCTCTGCCCAGCAGGTCTGACCAGGGAATTTATTCTGGGGTGTGCATTGGCTGCTACTGGGGAGTGGGCATTTTGCTGGACACTGGGGGTGCTGGGGATGAGAGGTGAAAAGATGCTGCCCTTACCAGCAGGGAGCAAGTGTTTGCCTCTCTTTGACCATGTGCATGTGACGGTCATGATTTTTGCCATGTCAGGGGGCCAGCTGTACTCTCATTCATAGATGGAATGCCGTGGTCAACGCATGACGTTGGGCTGCCCTGGTTCGAACCCTGGCCTTGCCATTCACTAGCCGTGTGACCTTAGGCAGGTTACTTGACCTCTCCGATCAAGCTAGGTCTAATCTGAGTTGTCTCAATTTTCTCATCTCTAAAAGATTCTTGCTTTCTGGAGTTTGTTGTAAGGATGAATATTGTATAATGCCTGTAAATGTTTAGAATGGTGGCCAGTGTATACTTGGTGCTACAAAAGTATTAGGTGTGATTATTGTTACTTAACACATTTCTTTAAATGAATTTAGCTTAAAAAATTTAAAAAGAACTTTGTATGTAGAATTACTATAAGTGGAAAATTGATATCATTTTTATTAACAATTGATAGCCATAAAAATAAATATGAAAACAAAACACTGCTATGAAATCTTAGGACATATGTTGGACTTGAACCTGCTTCCCCATTAAAAAGCGGGGAAAGCAAGGGCTGGATGGGCAATCACCAGTTTTGGACCGGGAATCTGAAATGGGACTTCCTCATGGAGTGGCTCCCTGTCATTTGTCCAGTCATCACCATTGAAGTCCTGCTTCTCAAAGTGTGGTCCGAAGACCAGGGACCTCAGCATCACCAGGGAGTTGATTATAAATACAGATTCCTCGGCCCCCTTCCAGACCTGCTGAATCAGAACCTGCATTTGAGAGGTCCAGCCTGCAGTTGCCTGGTTTTTGCAATCCACACTTGGAGAGTTCGTTCTCTGTATGTTACAAACGAGGAGCTTAAGGCCTGAGAGTGAGGTCACTCGAGCTAAGTGTGCAACAGATCAGAATTCAGGTCTCCAGACCAGCTCTGCAGGGCAACATCCCCCAGAGGAAGTCCAGCTCCACCCCAACTTTATGTGCTGTGTGACCTTGAGAAAATTCTTAACCTCTCTGGGCCTTCGTTTCCTTATTTGCAAAAGGGGACCGATAATAGCACTCTCCCTCAGAGGTGGTTGTCAGGATAAACGAGGTGATGCTCAGTTAGCGCGGGCTGCTGATACCCTTGGAGAACTCGGGGCCTGCCCAGGCCCCTCAGAGGCTGGCTCTGCAAGCGTGTGGCCTCTGCTTGGAGCAGCTGTGGTCATCTCAGGGCTGTTGGTGGCCACACTGTTGACATCAGTGTGGCTGCTGTTTCTAGTCCCTTTTGTACTGTTAGAGATGAGTCATTAATTAGATTAAAATAATTTAATATCTCAAATTGGTGACCATGTGTCATTTGGTTGTACTGTGGGGGGTTTACTTTTGATTTTAATTAAATGTAAGATTTTTTTTTCAAGTGGTTGTCTGCTTGCCAGGATGAAGTTTTGGCAAGTCCTCGATCCAGGAATAACACACACAGTTGTCTCCCTCTCGTGAGGTGGTTAGAATAAGTGACGGCCAGGCGTCCTCTTTCTCCCTCAGTGAGCAAGCGAGCTGAAGCACATCCCTGTAATGGATTTTCATGTAAAGACAATGTCTTTGCATCCTCCTGATAGCATTTCCTTTTTTAGAAAAGGTTTTATTTTTAGAAAAGGGAAGAGAGGGAGAGAGGAAGAGAACCATCAATGTATGGTTGCCTCTCAGGCGCCCCCTACTGGGGACCTGGCTGGCAAGCTAGGCATGTGCCCTGACTGGGAGTCGAACCGGCAACCGTGTGGTTTGCAGCAGGCTGGCACTCAGTCCACTGAGCCACACCGGCCAGGCCTAGCATTTCCTATCTACTGAGTGCAAACTGTCTGCCCAGCTCTGCACTAAGCCCCTTGTGGACGTTTTATTTCATGCTCAGAACAATCTGTTATTTGGAGCATCTTCCTCATTTTCTTAAATTCAGGAATAAGTCACGTACCATAAAATGCACCATTTTAAAATATAACATGCTGTGGTTTTTAGTATGTTCACAAGGTTGTGTAACCATTATCATAATGGATTTTGGAGCATGTCATCCACCCGAAGAGGAACCCTGTACCATTAAGCAGTTACTCCCTATTTCTCCCATGTCCCCTCTGCCCCCGATAACCACCAATTTGCATTCTGTCTCTATGGATTTGCGTATTCTAGACATCTTAGGTATGTGGAATCATATAACATGTGGCCTTTTGTGATTGGCTTCTTTCCTTTAGCGTGTTTTGAGGTTCATCCATGTTGTATCAATATTTCATTCCTTTTTATGGCCAAGTGATATTCCAGGTGGTGCCACATGTCATCCCCTCACCAGCTGATGGACGTTTGGTCTCCTCCTCCTTTCTGGCTGTTGTGAATGGGGCTCCTGTGAACGTGCACGTGCTGGTTCCTGCATGACTTTCTGTTCTCGTTTTGTTGAAGAGGGCACTGAGGCTGGGGTTCAGGAACTTGCCTGGGATCCCACAGCAGGAAAGCCCCGGCTCGAGAAAAGCCTCAGTTTGGATCTCGAGCACGAGAGAGCTGCCAGGCCCACGCTGCAGCCACTTCTTCCTTTCTAGGTCTCTGGCCCTCGTGTGGTTGGGGCATGTCCTGATGTGGGGTGCAGTGGCCACTGGCTGGGGGCCCAGAAGCTCAGCTGTGCTCTCTGAGGCAGATACACTGCAGTCACACGATCTACGGAAGCGGTCGGGGTCTCTGCAGCAGGGCGGGGAGAAAACCCCTTGAGGTTCTGGATTCCCAGGTGTGCGGCACCTATCGCTGGGCTGCACGCTGCACTCTGCAGCGGCCCCTCTGGCTGGGCCCTGATGGGGTTTCACCCCCATTGCCCTTGTCCCCACCGGGACCACTCTCCACTGACCCAGCCTTCTTAGCACCCGAGAGAAAATGTTAGGCATGTCACTTTCTTTAAACTGAGGATGTTTGTAAGGTGTAACAAATGCTTGTTGTAAAAATATCACACAATACAGAAGTCTATAAAATAGAAGTAAAAGAAACACTTTCCCTAAACCCATGGCCACTTTCAACTTAAATGGTCTCCCCAGGTTCCCAGAAAGATGCTATGGCCCCTTCCCCCTTATCCGTGTGCCTGTCTGCCCTCCTCTCCGCTACCTGCCAGGACCCAGTATAAGGGGTCGGTGACTCAGGCTGTGAAAGAATTCACAAAGAGAGGAAAGTGTAGAGCTTTCGTTCACTCTCCAAGAAAGGAGAGGGGCCTGGTGTGGAGAGGCGCACAAGGGGTGGGGGCTTAGCCCCTGGGCTGCAGCTCGAGGCTGCAGTTTGTTCCAATGTTACCTTCTGCCCGTGGCCGTAGGGAGCAGCCAGTTCTGTTCTAGCTTTCCAGTCATTTCCAGTCCTGGGAACAAGCTCAGAAGAGTGAAATGGCAGTCTTGTCCAACAGGGTCACAGACCTGCTCAGCAAATGGTGCCACATAGTGAATGGAGCTGGCTTTGTCCTCCCAATTGTGGTGGAACTTTCTGGACTCCTGTGGTCCTCGGTCGGCTTCTCCTCCACCTTTTCTCTCCTCCACCTTTTCTCTCCAGGTGGCATGGTGCAGGGAAAGGCCGGGAAAGGCTGCTGCAGACATCGGGAATTAAACACCAGCAAAGTCCCTGAAAGCAGTTCTCTGGGGAAGGGGATTTGCCAGTGGGGGTAGGGCCCGGGCTCCTATTTGTCATAAACCTTCTAGACTTAGCTCTACAAACAAGGTATGCAAATAACTGGGAAAAGCCAGCCCAGCTGTGCTGCTGGTCCCTGGTGACTGGTGGCATTTCAGAGACTGGCAGCCTGGGTCACAGAGGTCCAGCTGTTCACGGTTTCGTTTCTTACGCCAGGATGCCAGCTTTCACTGAGCGCTTGAATGTACCCGGAGGTGCTGGGAGTTCGATCTTCTAGAAGGGGTGCTGGCACTTCCCAGCAGGCCCAGTCTGAGTTTCCATTTCATGTTTCGGAAAACTCCATTTTCCCTACCTCAGCCTCGTGAACGAGAGTGCCACTGGCCGTGTACTGACGCCCTCACACCAGGCCACGTCTTACCGTGTTAAACGGAGCCCTCTCGCGGTAGGGCAGCCGGCAGCCTGGGTTTGAATCGCAACTCTTCTATTTCCTCACTATGCCTTAGTTTCCACAGTGTAAAACAGGATGCACATAACAGTGCCTACTTTATGAGGCTGGTAAATTAGATAAGATGTGTCAGGTGCTTAGAAAGGTCTCAGGCACTTAAAGCATTAAGTAGCCATACAAGGGTAAGCTATGATCATATTGCTTTTATTTATTTATTTTTAGCACTGTCCTCAGCCCTTGGTAATAAGAGTGAGCATAGACTAATATAGTGCCATGGATAGACCATGGCTTTGGAATTGGACTACCTGGGTTTAAATCTCAGCTCTCAACTCATGAGCACGGGGAGCCGACTTCACCGAGTCTCAAGTCTCCCTGTCATAGTGCATGTTCTGGCATATTCTAAGGCACGACAATTCAGAAATATTTGGCTGTAGCTTGCAGCCTCTCTTTGACAGGAGTCTAACTAAAGAGACTTTGCTCAGTAGCCTAATGGGGTCAGAATGTCCAGCCTGGTTGATACCCGCCCCCAAATCCCATAGTCCTAACCCCCATTTGTAGAAGAGCAGGCAAAGTCCTGGAGAAGTTGTTTTCCTGAGGCCCCTTGGCTGGTAGGGGAGGGTCTGGGACAAGGATGCAGGCCTCCTGAACCCAGTCTGGGGTGCTCCACCCCGAGGGTCACCTGTGCCTCTTTCAGTGCCAGACACACGAACAACATAAGGGAGAAAGATGAAGAGACAGCTGCTCTGTCTGGAAGTAGCCTAGTCTGAGGGGCGGCGGGAGGCCCATGGGAATAACTTTCCATGCGTGAGTAAACCTAAAGCCCCTACAGAGGCATGGGCCAGCCAGTTCTCAGTAAATGGGAGTTACTGTCTTTATTGTCACCATTATCTTCAGCCAGGGCCAAGTCACCACAGTTGGTGGGAGGCCTAGTGCCTCTATGCTGGTGACTCTCACACTGGAGCGGGCATCAGCACTGGAGGGCTTGTTAAAACAAAGGTGGCTGGGCCCGACCCCCAGACCTTCTGATTCTTTAAGTCTGGGGAGGGGCCCAAGAATGTGCATTTCTGACAGGTTCTAGAGTGATGCTGATGCTGTGGGTCTCGGGCCCCCGCTTTGAGAGCCGCTGAGTCAGACTAGACCTGGCTATTGAGGGAGGTCCTTGTGCCTGCCAGGGGGAAATGTGTGTTCTCAGGCCCCGTCCCAGACCTGTGGTGCCAGAATCCTCACCCAGGAGGGATCCCCAGGTGATTGTCACTGGGAATTTGGAAAATATGGGTAAATGACCTCCTGTCCTGTTCTAACCCCAAAATTCCATGAAAGAAGATGTTCTGTAAAAATACATTCTGGGCGTGACCAGGGCACTTGGCCACAGATTCCTCCCACTGCCTTGGGAGCCTTGCTCCTCGGCCAGGCCTTGGAGCCCAAAGTGGCTGCCAGCCCGAGGGCCTGACACTTTCCTTCTGTGACTTGGTTGACGGGGCTCCATGATCCTCTCCAATTCTTCCTGTCACCAGGCCGACCTCTCAGCAGGGACTGAGCAGGTGTCACAGTCCTGTGTTTCTAAGAAACAACTTGAGCTTGACCCAACCCCTGACTTCCAGCAGAATATTCTGTTTACTTTGTGGATTTTTCTTGTCTCGCTCTGGTTCTGCCCACCAGCTACTTTTCATCAGGCATGCATTAGAATTAACGTGACAACCTTTAATGAAGGGCCCATATGGTCAATCAAAATCTTCTTTAACATAGCATACTGTCTTAAATGGAGGTTTGGGGAGATGCAGTTTGGCCTTCTTGCAATAGTAATTATAATTATGAAGATAATTATGCCTTGTGTTTATGATAGTGTCTTCCCCAAGCATCTCTGTTCTCTATGGCAGCCCAGATATCAGCAGCTGGGGACACTGGGGGGAGGGACGCTTGAGTCCAGTTGCTGTCCAGATGTTGGTGTTGCCCCCGTCACTAGCACCCCCAAGCCCCTGTTTGGGTTTGGTTGCGGGCACACATGCCTCACCAAGTAGCATAAAATGATTCCAGCGCCAGAGCCTTCCTGTGTGAGGACCCTCTGAGCAAGGGTGAGACTCCGAGGAGTTGGAGGAGAAGGCAGGGCTCAAAGGTGGAGTCCTAGACGAATGAAAGTCCTCTGTGCCTCGGCCCGTGCAGCACCCACAGCCGGGTTGCCTTTCCTCTCTCCTCTCTGACCCTAGTAGTCGCTCATTCATCAGTGTCCAGCCTGATTCCGGGATGGCCAACTGTCCTGAGCTGTCTGGGACCGAGAATGGGCCCTTTAGCACTGATGCAGGACTTTCAGCGCTAAAACCGGGAACATTCTGGGTGAACTGGGGCAAGTTGGTCACCCTCCTGGAACCTTTGCATTCAGATTCTTTGTACTCCACCCTCTCACCACAATGACCTTGGGTAATTTACCTATCAACACGGACCCCATTCTCCTCCTGTGAAGGTAACTCATGGTTCTAATGGGAATTGAATGAGTTAATACGTAAAAAGCATCTAGTACTGTGCCTGGCATATAGTAAATACTCAGTGATGTTAGCTATGCTTGTTGTTTTATCGAGCTGAGTGAGACTTTTGAGATGACCTGGTCTCCATCTAGTGCAGAAACCTACTCTGTGGGGCCCTGCTTGTCACACACCCCGTGGTATAGCACTTAGGTCCTCACACAGGGGCCTTTCCTTGGGGACTGGTGAACCATTCCCTGTCCCGTCAGCTCTGAGGACCCATAGCGAATGGGCCCTCTTCTTGAAAACAGACATCTCACAGCTCCTTGAGGACGATTCTCCTGTCTCCAGCCTGGGTCTTTTCTTCCCTGGGTAGGGTGACCACAAGGAAAATAAAAATGGTTAATTAACTATGAAAGATAATTCATCTCTTTATTGAAAGAATTGCAGATTTAAAAAAGGGATACCCCTGATCATATTAACTAACACTTTTTAAAAAAAATGATCCTCTTACTTCTTGGACAGAAGGTATGTAAATTGGTACAAATATTCTAGCAGTCTGGCAGTACAATCAGGAGCCATGCTATTTGTTTACTGATTAGATTTTCTTGCTCTCGAATATCTTATGTCACTTTCCTGTTTCTCTTTAGTCTTATTTTCTAGTTGAATGATACTGAGCATTTTAAATAATAAGGATAACTACAGCATGTATCCTACTTATAGATCCTCTTGTACAATCTGCTGCTTACCTCATTTTTTCTAAGCATCCAGGTGTTTTATATATTTTATACAGTCAGGTTTGTTGATCTGCTCCTTTGTGATTCTTCTATAGCCCAGGGATGTAGGAAGTCATCCTCACATAATATTTTTAAAATTTATTTATTTATTTTTAGAGAGAGGGGAAGGGAGGGAGAGAGGGACAGAAGCATCGATGTGAGAGAGAGAACAAGACATCGGTTGGTTGCCTCTTGTACGTGCTCCAACCAGGGAAAGAACCTGCAGCCCAGGCTGTGCCCTGACTGCGAACTGAACCAGTGACCTTCTGCATTGCAGGATGATGCCCAACCAACTGAGCCATACTGGTCAGGGCCTCACATAATATTTTTGATTTCAAAAATATTTAAAGCATAATTTGATGTAAAATTTATTTTTATTTTTAGGTTATTGAGAGTCTCTCTCTTTTTGCTTTCCCATAATTGTTAATGGTAATTCTAACATCAGTCATTAATGCTTGCCTTCCCTGATTTATTCATGAGGCCTCCTTCATTAAATAATGACATTATTTATGGACCAAGTTTTATGGCCTATATGTTTTATTTCTATTATCTATTTTCCCTGTTACCCCCTTTTTAAAATTGTTATAGCCTTATAGTATTGGTTATATCCCAATCTTTTTTCTTTTAGAGTTATGCTTGCTTATTACCCCAGTTAAAATTAAAACCATTTCGCCCTGGCTGGTGTAGCTCAGTGTATTGAGTACGGGCCTGGGAACCAAAGTGTTGCCGGTTCCATTCCCAGTCAGGGCACATGCCTGGGTTGTGGGCCAGGTCCCCATTATGGGGTGTGTGAGAGGCTACCACACATCAATGTTTCTCTCCCTCTATTTCTCCTTCCCTTCCCCTCTCTCTAAAAATAAATAAATGAAATCTTAAAAAAAATTAAAACCATTTCATCAAGTTAAAAACAGTGTTGGGATTTGAATAGGAATTACATTAAGCAATCTACATATAAATCAATTTCTTAAAAAAATCAACATTATTTCAGGGAGAGGAGATGACAGCCAAGTAGGTGGGAGCTGAGCTCACTTGCTTGTTCCCCTGGCACGGATTTTTGGTTGATCCTCTGACAAGTGATCTGAGCAATCAGCAGAATCTCAGCTGGTATGAATTGTTAAAGCCAAGGCGTACAGGGGGTGCTTTGCTCTCTCTGCACTTGCATAACAGCATACAATATGTGGTGGGCGGTGTGACTCTAAGTCAGTCAGCTGGAGGGAAGAACCCAACAAAGAATGACCCAACAACTGCCAAAATGGAATTACAACAAGAGAGCCCACATAAATGGCATAAAGGGCAACCCAAGAGCATCCAGCTCAGGAGATCAAGGAGACTGCACCACTCAGTCTCACAGATCTACCACAGAAGGCCACCCCTTGAAGACAGGGAGTCAAAACAGATTAATCTAATACATAGAAACAAACAAAAAGAGTCACCTAAAATGGGAACACAAAGAAACAACTCCTAACTGAAAGAAAAGGAGGAATCCACATAAAGAGTGCTAAATGAAATTGAGGCAAACAATCTATCAGATTTAGAGTTAAAAATAATGATTATTATAAGGATGCTCAAGGAACTCAGTGAGAACTGCAAGGAAATTAATGGAAGCCACAAGGAACTTAGTAGGAACTACATCAGCATAAAAAAGGACATAGAGGAATAAGAGCCAGGAGGAAATGAAGAATACAATATCTGAAATGAAGATTACACTAGAAGGAATTAAAAGCAGGCTATGTGAAGCAGAGGATTGAATCAGCAAGTTAGAAGACAAGATAGAGAAAAAACACCCAGTTAGAGCAACAAAACAAAACAAAAAAGACTAAAAAAAAAAAAAAAACAAGCATAGTTTAAGGGAGTTGCAGGACAACATGAAACATAACAATATTCATATCATACAGATTCTAGGAGAAGAAAAGGAGCAAGGGATAGAAAACCTATTAGAAAACATAATGACAGAAAACTTCCCTAACTTAGTGAGGGAAAAAATCATGCAAGTCCTGGAAGCACGGATAGTCTTAATCAAGATGAACCTGAAGAGGCCCTCTCCAAGGCACATCATAATTAAAATGTCAAAATTTAAAGACAAAAAGAGAATTTTAAAGGCAGCAAGGGAGAAAGAGCTAATAACATACAAGGGAGCTCCAATAAGACAATCAGCTGATTTCTCACCAAGAACACTACAAGCCAGAAGGGAATGGCATGAATATTCCAAGCAATGAAAAGCGAAGACCTGCAACCAAGACTATTCTACCCAGCAAGCCTCTCAATTAAAATGGAAGATAAAATAAGGAGCTTCCCAGAAAAAAAAAAAGGCTAAAACTATATATCTCCACTAAACCAGCATTGCAAGAGTTATTAATGGGTCTGCTTTAGGAAGATGAAGAAAAAGAGAGAGGAGCACAAGTACAAAGGGAAAAATGTCAATGAATAAATATCTATCAATAATAACTTTAACTGTAAATGGGTTAAATGCTCCACTTATAAGACATAGGGTAGCTGAATGGATAAGAAAATGACCTGCAGATATGCTATCTACAAGAGATCCACCTCAAAATAAAAGATCTACACAGGCTGAAAGTGAAAGGATGGAAAAAAATATTCCAAGCCAATGGACAAGAAAAAAAAAAAAGCTTGGGTAGTAATACTTATATCAAACAAAATAGACTTCAAAACAAAGGCCATAACAAGAGACAAATAAGGTCACTACATGATACTTAAGGGAATTGTCCAACAAGAGGATATAACCCTTGTAAACGTATATGCACCCAACATAGGAGCACCCAAATATATAAGGAAAATCTTGGAGGACTTTAAGAAAGAGATCAACAGCAAAACAGTCATAATAGGGGATTTGAACACCATGCTGTCAACAATGGATAGGTTGTCCAAACAAAAAATCAACAAGGATATTGTGGCATTGAATGACACTCTAGATTGAATGGACTTAATTCATATTTACAGAGCATTTCACCCCAAAGAAGAAAAGGTGTATTCCTTTCAAACACACATGGATCATTTGCAAAGACAGACCACATGGTAGGACACAGAAGAAACCTTCACCAATTCAAGAAAATTGAAATCATATCAAGCATCTTCTCAAATCACAATGGCTTGAAACTAGAAACCAACCTCAAGGAAAAAATCAAAAATGTTCAACTACATGGAAACTGAATAATGTTATTAAATAATGAGTGGGTTAACAATGAGATCAAAGAAGAAAGCAAAAGTTATCCGGAAACAATTGAAAATGAAACAACAACATAAAACCTTTAGATACGGTGAAGACAGTCCTGAGGGGGAAGTTCATAGCAATACAGGTCTACCTAAAGAAGATAGAAACATCTCAAATAAGAGTTCTGGCCAAGATGGAGGTGCAGGTAGAAACCCTTCCCTTCCTTGCACAACCAAAAGGAGAATAACGACCAATCTAAAATCAACAAACGACCAAAATCACCAGAAAAATTGTATGGAACTCTGACAACCAAGAAATTAAAGAAAAAATCAACTAGAACAACCAGACTGGTAAGGCAGACTACGTGGGCTGACTCAAAAAGACCCCTGCAAGGCGGCTGAGGGGTGGGGCTGACTGCCGAGCTCCACGGGGCTGCCCAGGAGGGACTGACTTGGGGGAAAACTGAGACTCAGAGCTCACTGTGGGCTGTGGCTGGAGTAGCCATGGTGAGAGACACGTCCAGTCTGACATGAGAGTCTGTTGGAAAGTGCACTAGAGACAAGCAGGCAAGCTGCATTGCTCCCTCTTTGGCCCCTCCTACACACAGGCAGTGCAGCAAGGAGGGTTGCCCTGTCTAGATGGGTGCATACCTAAGGTCCCACCCCCTTACAACTTATCAGGTGCGCTAAGGCAAAGAAATATGGCCCAAATGAAAAAACACAGCAAAACCTCAGAAAGAGAACTAAACAATGAGGAGATTGCCAACCTACCTAATGGAGAATTTAAAGCCTTGGTAATCAAAATGCTCACAGAACTGATTGAGCTTGGTTGAAAAATGAAAGAACAAATGAAAGATACCCAAAATTCAGTAAAGCGAAATATTCAGGGAACCAACAGTGACAAGAAGGAAACCAGGATTCAAAGCAACGATTTGGAACAAAAGGAAGAAATAAACATCCAACTGGATCAGAACAAAAAAATGAGAATCCAAAAAAAAATGAAGAGAGGCTGAGGAGTCTCTGGGACAACCTGAAGTTCCAGTATCTGAATTATGGGGTGCCAGAAGGAGAAGAACAGCAGCAGGAAATTGAAAGCTTATTTGAACAAATAATGAAGGAAAACTTCCCCAATCTGGCAAAGGAAATAGACTTCCAGGAAGTCCAGGAAGTCCAGGAAGCTTAGAAAGTCCCAAAGAAGTTGAACCAGCAGAGGAACACACCAAGGCACATCATCGTTAAGTTACCCAATATTAAAAACAAACAGAAAATCCTAAAAGCAGCAAGATATAAGGAGACAGTTACCTACAAAGGAGTTTCCATAAAGCTATCAGCTGATTTCTCAAAAGAAACCTTATAGGCAAGAAGGAGCTGGAAAGAAGTATTCCAAGTCATGAAAGGCAAGGACCTACACCCAAGATTGCTCTATCCAGCAAAGCTTTCATTTAGAATGGAAGGGCAGATAAATGCTTCCCAGATAAGGTCAAGTTCAAGGAGTTCATTATTACCAAGCCCTTATTATATGGAATGTTAAAGGGACTTATCTAGGAAAAAGAAGATAAAAAATATGAACAATAAAATGACAACAAACTCACAACTATCAACAAATAAACCTAAAATAAAAGAAAAACAATGAAAACAAAAACTAAGCAACCAGAAAAGGCACAGAATCAGAGAAATGGACATCACATGGAGAGATTTCAATGGAGAGGGGGAAGGGAGGAATAGCAGGGAAAAGGTACAAGAAAGAAGAAGCATAATTAGTAGGCATAAAATAGATGGGGAGAGATAAAAATTGTATAGGAAACAGAGGACTCAAAGAACTTATATATACAACCCATGGACATGAACTAAGGTGGAGGGGGAATGCTGGAGGGTTTTGGGGGGCAGGGTGGAGGGGGGATTAAGGGGGGGAATTGGGAAAACTGTAATAGCATAATCAATAAAAATACTTTAAAAATCTCAAATAAACAACCTAACCCTATGTCTACAAGAACTAGAGGCACAACAACAAAGAAAGCACAGAGAGAGTAGAAGGAAGGAAATAATTAAGATCAGAGCAGAATTAAATGACTTAGAG